>CAIGRN010030199.1:0-15428 GCA_903798345.1 Fraxinus anomala
GACTTTTCTAATAATTTTGGACTTGAGGATCTTTTTACCTAGGTTAAAACTCGAATTTACTATATCATTCAACTTCACATAGAATTCATCGAATGATTCATCATCCGCCATTCTAATCTCTTCAAATGTTGAAGTTAACATCTATAGTTTAGAATTTTTAATTGTTTTAGTTCCCTCATGTGTGGTTTCTAAGATATCCCAAACTTCTTTAACAGTCTTACACATCGACACTCTTCTAAACTCTTTCCCAGACACAGCTATGAACAGGGCATGTAAAGCTTTGCTATTTCAGTTACATTCATCTAAGTTCGTTTTAGTCCAATTAGCAATGAGAGTGGGGATAACTTCGCTATTAATCACAGAATTAGGTACAGCCCAACCATTTACTACATTAAGTCAGATACATTTATCCAATAATTTTAAAAAGGCTCTCATACTAACCTTTCAATAGGCATAGTTGTTTCCGTCAAAAAATGGAGGCACAAGCAAGGACTGACTTATCTAGAATTATTTAAGGGTCCAGAAACGAAATCAGGAGATACCAAATGAAAATATGAGGTTTGACCCAAAATACACATAGAGGGGGGGGGGTAAATAAGCGTAAATGCAGAATAAAAAAATTACTAATTAAATAGCAATAAGTCACTAATTAATTATCTCTAGATGGTTAAGGATACAGTCCAATTACCATATGTTTAAATACCGCAGAATATGAAAATAGTAAATAAAGTAGTAAAGAACACCAAAGATGATCACGAAGAAACCCCAACTGGGTAAAAACTCTAGGCGCTTTGCCAGTCAAAATATACTATAAACGATCGAACTTATAGTCCACCAACAAGACTACGACACAAACTTTCTGACCTCCTGACTGAAGTTAATACAGTCCTCCTGGATTGTGTGCTTCACAAAAACTTCTAACCAAGATTCTAAGAGCCATCCTGGATTGCTTGCCCCTACACCAACTCATTGACTGCAATACCAAAGCCGTCCTAGATTCTCTAATCTCTGATTTTGTGGATTCGTTTATCTCCTGTGGATTCTTGAAGAACTCTGCGTTCCTCAGTAAGCTTGGTATTTAGATTGATAAGAACTGATGTTTTCTCTGCCAAGTATAATCAAATCAATGAAGGTTGAAGTCTCTCAATGAATTGAAGATGAAAAGATGAAGCTCTCAAGTTCTCTCAATGTTTCAACCTTAGAAAAACCATTATGTGGTGTTTGGTATTTATAGGTTAGGTTAAAGAATGAATGGGCATGATAAAAAGCCTTTANTTTCAACCTTAGAAAAACCATTATGTGGTGTTTGGTATTTATAGGTTAGGTTAAAGAATGAATGGGCATGATAAAAAGCCTTTAAAAAATGAATTAAAAAATTTTCGGATAGTACTGTTGCTCAAACGATAGGTGAGCGACAGGTTGTCGCTCGAGCGAAGGCGAGGCTACGGGACGGCGCGAAGGCAAGGCGACGGCGTACGACACAATTTCTATTTTTGACGCTCGAGCTAAACCTTGGCGTCGTTTTTCCTTCTTTCCCATTCTCGAACCCTAAACCTAAAATGACACAACTTTTTCTAATTGCATAATGCTCATTGACTTTTACAACGTATCAATTTAAGTCCTTTTTGTTCACATACTTGCCAATTACATTAAATACCTAACAAACGCGTTTTGGTCAAGAATCAAGCATTTAAAGAATGTGCATGCATATGTGAAGATATACGAAATTAGGCCTTTTTTAATTTTTAACATTATTTTAAACTGATAAATAAATAAATACATTATTTAAACATTATACATATTCTTTAAATTTTCAATAAAAAATATTGCTTAAAATCATAAATGCTATAATTACTTGGTAATCAATTCCTACAATTAGATTAGACATGAACATCAACTTAAAAAAAAAAAAAATCTAAAAATCTTCTAACTCTTTATCGAATTCTAATTCAAACTCCTCTTAATCCAAGTAATCTTCCGTTACATGTGTAAAATCATCATCGGGCTTTTTTATTTTAATTTGAGAATTTCTATTGCCCTTTGTAAATGGTAGAATATCGTTATTAACATCATCTTTATCATCACAACTATTAACAATCCACGATTGTTCATTACTAGTATCACTTGCCAGTAAAATTAGAGAAAGATCAAAGAAATAGTAGGCTTGGGCTCGGCGTAGATAGTTTCAACTCTAAGAAAAAATTGTTATGATTTTTGATTATTTTTTAAACATCAAAACCCTACATATTGTTGTATGTAATCATGGGCTTGAGTGATTTGAGTTAATTTGATGTGTGTTGGGCTCAATTTGCTTTCTTTAAGTTATAAAAATGTGTTTGGCTTTGCCAACCTAATTTTGACACAATTTTTAGCACAAATGTGTTTTTGACGTTTAAACATGCATATGCAGTCTACGAAATGGATTGATTGCACGCGCATACCCTATATGCGAAGCATTTCGAAAAAGCACTGAGCATATATGCCCATCTTAGAATAGTGTTTATATGATATTAGATTCACAGTATACAACAAGAATTATTAGGAAGTGTATAATTAGATATGAATAATAAAGGACGAATAACATATTTTATACTATATTATTTAGTTAAAACAAAAAGGTTCTACAGAAGACATTAAAATAAGAATAAAAGTCCGAGGATATCAAATGAAAAAGATGATGAAGATAATCTATTAATTTGTAAAAAATCTAAAGGACACTTATTGAAAATAGCACTACTAATTACAAATTAGAAGGCGATCAAGTAATTACTATGTTAGGACAAAAATGTATAACAGTCATTATAGCTAAAAATAAATAAAATTCTTCAAAACTAAATGCACGAGAATTTAGGAAAGTTTTTAGATAGATCAATAGTGATACGAGAAGGCAATATAATGAAACTTTAATTATCAGATTTGAAAAATAGAATTTATATCAAGCAGAATATACAAAACAAATTGAAAGTGAAGAAGAATTTAAATATTTTGAAATAGAAGATTATGAAAGTGATGTAGAAATTAATGTAAAAAGTGAAGACATTGAAGAAAATGAGTGGTGATTATAAGAAAGAAATTGGATGTATAGATTTGGAATATTATATGAATATTTGAAAATCTAGAGAAGTAGAAATTAAAGCTCACATAAAAGAAGATAAAAAGAAAAGAACAAATAAATTAAGATGAAGAAAACAATAAAAGTAATAAAAGACCTAAACAAGAAACAGACCAAGAATATTGGAGGAAAGTGCCTTTTCCCCCTAGAACATTATACGAATGGAAAGATTAAAAAATATAAAAATTCAGGAAAACGACAAGTACAAGAAGGGTGTAGGTTACTAAAACCAGGTGATAGAGGATTAACTTTAGAAATTAATAATTGTAAACGTAAAGATTGACCTAGGACAATGACAAAATGGAAAATTCTATCATTACAAATATTTGTTGTTTATTTTATATTGTCTAAGTGTACAAATCGAAATAAGTAATAAATTGACCTAAGAGTTTGTCTTACTGTTTTCACAAGGTACTATCTAATCATTGGCTCAACTATTTTTATTTTCAATTTGATTGAAGATAATTAATAGTATTTTTTTTTTCTTTTTATGATTTTTATTTTGAATCTACTAAATTAATAAACAAGTGTGTAAGTGGATTTTTTATATGATGGATTAAGTGTTGGGGTTCACGAATTCACCAGAGCTATTCACTTAATCTCAATCACCAATTTATATAATAATTTATTATGTGTATTCGATTAAATTTTTCTAAATTAATTGATTTATCTCTATCGAGTTCAAACTGATCCTACCCAATTATGTCAACCCATCATATCTCTATTTGAATTTGAATAAGCTTTTATGATGTCATTCAATCACCAAAGAATTCATTAAACAATCGTGACAATCATAAAAGTGTGTCTCTACCCATTTATCCAATTTGTAGGTTTAAACAATCGACTCTTCATATTTGTGGGTCATATTGAGGTACTGTAAAATTCAAGATTGTATAAAAGTCGGTGTTCCTTGTTTGTAAGTCACTGGAAGCATTGTAAGGATTTGAATTGCACAATAAATCAATCAACATAGTTAAAGACTTTGTTCGTGATGGAGAGTTTGGCAATAGATAAGGTAGATCACTGCTTTGGATCTATCCTCCACAATTATATCGTTTGCATACTCTTTACCCGTTATTTATTGTTATTTTGTTTAAACTTACAAATTGTTTGATATATTTTCTTTCGACTTGCTTAATATAAGTTTTATTTTTCGAAAAAGTTTTAAAAACCAATTGACACCGTCTTAGTTATTCTTGAGCTACTAATTGGTATCAGTGTAAGGTGATCACTTTATAATTAAGATTTTACAATTTTGAGTAATGGCTAACCACAATCTTTAAAATGTTGAGGTATATTCTACAAATCGTCATTTTTCTTTGATGGTACTCATTATAACTATTAGAAGGCTAGAATGATGATTTATATTCATTCAATAGATTATAATGCTTGGAATGTTAATGAATTTGATCTATATACGCCTACAAAAATTATCAAGGTTGATGGTAAACAAGATGAAATCATTTCAAAATCTAGAGAGGAGTACGATGAAGAGGATAAACAAAAATTATCTTTAAATGTTAGAACCAAAAATCTACTTTATTGTTCTTTAGATAATTCTAAATTTAATCGTATTAGCTCATGTGATTCCGCTTTTGATATTTTGCATGCCATAGAAGTTATTCGCTTGGGTACTAGCAAAGTAAAAGAAGCTAATATAAATCTTTTGATTAAAGAATTTGACATTTTCTTTATGAAATATAAAATAAACCTGGAGTTGATATAATTACTCATTTTGCCGATATTGTTAATTGTCTCAAATGCTTTGATCGAAAATTTATTAATGGTGAACTTGTAAGTAAAATACTTAGGTCTCTCTCAGAGGATTGAGACTCAATAAGGATGTTGATAAAAAATCCAAAAGATGTCAACACATCCATTAGAAGAGCTCTATGGAACTTTGATGACTCATGAGCTCAATAATGTCGAGATAGAGGTAAAAATGAGGAAAAGTAAAGAAGAAACAAATGAGCCTTCTAAGTACCAAATTGCATTAAAATCGACAATTGATAAAGGCATTATAAATGAAAATGTGAGTGATGAAGAACTTGATGTTCTAGTTCTTCTTGTTAAGAAATGGAGAAGTTTTTCGTGACAAACAGCAATTTCTAAAGAAAGAGACAAATGGGGAAGAGAAAACAAAAAGATCATTTGCTATGAGGAAAAGGGTGAAGAGAAAGAAAATATTCATAAAAAAGAAAGCACTACAAGTAACATGGGATAGAAGTGACGATAAAGATCATGATTAACATGAAAGTCAAGAGGAAGTTGCCAACATGTGCTTCATGAAAATTGAAGATGAAGTAAATTCTAATGAAAAATGTTCATACGATGATTTATCTACTTTTTTATGATGAAATTCCCTAGGAATTTGAAAACCTTGCTCTGTATCATTCGATCATTAAAAGGAATAACTCTTTATTAAAAATAAAGTATAGAAAATTTTAGAAACTCAAAAGGATCTTGGAAAAGAAAAAATTGATTACAATTATTTGATTAAAGAGAATTTCTCTTTAATAGAAAAAGTTGTAGATATGTCTAAGATTGTTTACAAGTTTATTCAAGGAAAGAAAATTTTTGACTTAATGCTTGATGAACAAAAATGTGTTTTAGACAAGGAGGAATTGGATACAAACTCTTTTTGAAACAAAATCTCTCAAAATTTTATTTGTCAAAGCATCTTATTCATCTTTTTCAAACACTACACATAGTTTTTGTAATAAAAATGGACATATTGCTTTTAATCGTTTAACCAAAAAGAAATTACACTTTGAAAGCAAACATAAGTGAATTCAAGAGTCCACTTGAACTACCAAATACCCAAAGTTGTAAGGGTATCTTAGATCAAAAATTGAATTATTCTTATGAGTACCAAAGAAAATAAAGAGCACATGACCGCAAATCAAGCTCTATTGTCAAACCTTAAAAAGAAGTATGGATGTCATGTCACTTTTGGAGATAATGCCATAAGAAAGATTATTGGCATTGGAAATATTGGTAATCACTCATCTCCTTCTATTGAAAATATTTTATTAGTAGATAACCTTAAACATAACATGCTTAGTATTAGTCAATTATGTAATAAAGGTTATCATATTAAATGTGATTTTTCCAAATGCCTCAATGATGATGATACATCAAAGAGGTTATGCTTAAAGGAAGTCAAAGTAAAGATATTTATATCATAAATATTGAATTCAAAAGTGAAGAAAAATGTTGATAAAGTTTAAAAATTGATACTTGGTTGTGGAATAGAAGATTATGTCATGTTACATGGACCTACTTTTAGATATTTTCAAAAATTCTTTTGTTATCGGATTGACAAATTTAAAATTTTAAAAAGAATATCAATTTTGAAAACAAATAAAGGTTCTTTCAGAGTTAAGCAACACTCTATAATTACAAAAACATTTACAACTTCTTCATATGGATATTTTTGGACCACATAGAATCGTTAGCTTAAATGGTAAACATTATGCTTTCATCATCGTCGAAAACTTTTCCAAATTTACTTGGGTCCTATTTTTGAACTTAAAGGTTGAAGACTTGAATATATTTAAACACTTACATTAAAAGGTTCAAAATGAAAGGGGATATACTATTAAAACTATTAGAAATGATCGTGGTGGAGAATTTGATGATATAACATTTGATAATTTTTGCAATGAAAATGGAAAAGAACATAATTTTTTGACTCCAAGAACTACTCAACAAAGTGGTGTAATAGAAATGAAGAATCGTACGTTACAACAAATGGCTAGGACTATGCTAAATGAAAATACTTTACCATTTATAAAAACCTGGCTTGCCGTTAATACCATTTGCTATATTGTTAATAGAATTTTAGTTAGTCGAACGAAAACAAAAACTCCATATGAGTTTTGGAAAAATAGAGTTCTCAAAATTGGTTATTTCAAGGTATTGGTTGTGAATGTTTTAATTTAAACACAAAAAGAAAACTTGCAAAATTTGATTCAAAATTCGATTTGGAACCTTTCTTGGATATTCATCCGTCAGCAAAGCCTATAGAGTTTTTAATTAAAGAACTTTAGTCGTTCAAGAATCGATGAATGTAACATTTGATGAAACTAATCCTCTTGATCAACATAAAGGTATTGTAAATGATGTAGGATTGAAAATTCATTTTGAGCAAATGAACATCCAATATCAAAATAAGGAACATCCTAAAAATCCTAAAGATCAACATGAGATAGAAGCAAATGCACAACAAGGTGAAATAAAGCCCCCCAAAGCACACAGTGATCCACTATACCTAAAGAATGGAGGTTTCTCAAAATATTTTTGGACCGAAGCCGTTAATACCATTTGCTATATTGTTAATAGAATTTTAGTTAGTCGAACGAAAACAAAAACTCCATATGAGTTTTGGAAAAATAGAGTTCTCAATATTGGTTATTTCAAGGTATTTGGTTGTGAATGTTTTAATTTAAACACAAAAAGAAAACTTGCAAAATTTGATTCAAAATTCGATTTGAAATCTTTCTTGGATATTCATCCGTCAGCAAAGCTTATAGAGTTTTTAATTAAAGAACTTTAGTCGTTCAAGAATCGATGAATGTAACATTTGATGAAACTAATCCTCTTGATCAACATAAAGGTATTGTAAATGATGTAGGATTGAAAATTCCTTTTGAGCAAATGAACATCCAATATCAAAATAAGGAACATCCTAAAAATCCTGAAGATCAACATGAGATAGAAGAAAATGCACAACAAGGTGAAATAAAGCCCCCCAAAGCACACAGTGATCCATTATACCTAAAGAATGGAGGTTTCTCTCTTCTCATCCAAAATAACCTATTATTGGTGATCTATCCTAAGGTATAAATACTAGAGCTTCTACTAGAAACCATTTCAATAATTGTGCATTTATTTTTCAAATTGAATCAAAGAATTTTAAAGAAGTCGAGTTTGACAAATTTGGATTCTAGCCATGCAAGAAGAAATAAATCAATTTGAAAAAAAAAATCATGTTTGTGATTTAGTCGCTAGACCAAATGATCAAAGCATTATTGGTACGAATGGATTTTAGAAATAAACGAGATGAAAATGAGATAATTGTACGTAACAAGGCTAAATTAGTGGCTCGGGTTTACATTCAAGAAAAATGCATCGATTTTGAGGAAACATCTGCACCGATTTCTAAATTAAAATCAATTCGCATGATTCTTGCTTTTGTTTGCCATAGAGAAAATGAGTGTTAAAGGTACATTACTAAATGACTTTATTCAAGAAGTTTTTATAGATAAGTGCATTTTTATGCACTTATTAGAGCTATATTACTAAGCTTTTGTGTCATTTTAGTATTCGATTTTATTTAACTTAGGTTAATTTTATCTTATTTCAATTTTAGACCCGTTTCTAAGCAACTGGAAAAGAAAGAAGGAACAATTGGCCAATGGATGGAAATTCGGGGACTAAGATGCATTGAGTAAAAGTTGAAGCACTACAATTGAAGTAATTTGATGTGGAGGACCAAAATGGAAGAAATAATGAAGAAAAGGCTTAAAGAAAAATTCTTGAAATTTTAATAACTAGGCAGCCACCCGACCCTAAACCTCAATAACAGGGGCCGTTTTATATGCCTTGGTGGTCGCCCTATTTTATACTGGGCGCCCGCCTAGGCTAAATTGAGAAAATATTTATAGTTCCCTAATTTAATTCCAACTCTTATGCAAAAAATAAAAAAATCTTGGGACATCGTCTAAAGACCTAGGGGCATCCAGAAGTAGTTATCATGCATTATAACATATTCTAAGAGATTTTGGGAGAATAGAAGCAGCAAGAAACACGAAGATCGATTCCAAGCCTCGAAGATTCAATTCAAGCTTTATTTGGGTGATATTGATTCTTCAATATTTATTTTGTTTTCTTCTTCATAACATGTTAGGCCAGATTTATTTATGTTAGGAGAATGATGAACCATGTAATATGAAGTTTTAATCTTTATTTCTTCATAACAGGTTTTTAAATATTGAATTATTTATATGATTATATTTTCTCCAAAATTATTGTGCACGATAGTTGTATGAATGTGGTGACCTATTTTATGCGTTCAAAAAAAGGGAAATATGTTCGAGGTATATAAGTTGTCATAGGGTTCAATAGGGGATAGAAATGTACTGCTATGCCATATGTGAATTTTTAAGTGTTCATAAAAATTTATGCATTTTTATATGTTCATATTCATCATAGAAATATTGTTGGGTAATATATAAGAGTATACTTGACATCATTCGAGAGATATTGTTAAATAAAATAGAAACATGGATTAGTCAAATTCAATCGTATTGTCAAATTGTAAAACTAAGGTTAAAAGATATTACTGTATGGGAATTTGGGATTTTCCAACTATTATTATCGGCCATATGAAAATTGTTAAATCTGCCACTCGCTTAGCCTCACCTTATGGCATGCTACTCACCAAAATCTTTAAACACATTAACGTATCCTTAAATGGTTAGGTTTCCATTTAACTCCATCCAACCGATATCATCAACATTCAAACTCTCAAATGCATGAAAATCATCAAGGAGCAAGACTTTGTTCCGATATTAGGTCCTTCGACTTTACCTTTCAAACGAGATGAAGATGATGACGACGATGATGTACCACTTGTTTCTAGCATACCTCATGATGTTCCCGGCTTTAGTGCTCCTCCTCCTACTAGTGGTTTCACATTTACTAAGGATGACTATAATATTCTGAATGTATGAATCAATTCACTTGCCTCTTCTATTGATGGGCTAGCCGGATTACTTCACCAAGAGCTAGCTCAAAAAAATGCACTAAATGTTCAACAAAAGGCACTCAATGCTCAACAAGTGGCACTTCAAGCTCAACAAAATGCATTATACGCTTGATTCGACGCATACTTTCCTCCACCGCCTCCTTAGAGCCTTAGATATTATTTACATTTTATGTTGATCTAACTTTTATGTCTTTGATTTCGTAAACACATGGTTTGGTATGTTTATGCTATGAATGAGATATCTTCAATTTTGGTTTTACATTGCTTGGCAGCATATCTTTACTTAAGCAGGTTTTTTATTGTTTCCAATGGTTGTGTTTTGTTCATAAATGTACATGCTTACTCCTCTATTTTTATTTTTTTATTTTTGCTTATGCTAAAAGGGGAAAAATATGAGAGGTTAATATGATAGATTATATGCTTGAATTGAGAATATGCTTTAGTTGAGATAGATGTATGCTTTGAATGGATGTCTATTGGTCTGTAAAAGATGGGGAGAATATATAAATTACATGATTTATACTCCTTATCAATTGTTTCGATCTTACTTTGCAATCATCTTGTTTGTTTTAATAAAAAAGGGAGAAATGTTTGACATATGGTTGACTTTATCCTTAGTGTTTTGATCATGATAAACAAGTTAATCTTGTTTCTAACAATTGAATTTAAGTCATTATACTTTTCAAAGCATTCAATGTTAAATTGATCAATAGTGGCCAAAAAGTCGTTATCAAGACTTTCATATTACAAATCGGGCTCACAATAAAGGTCGAGATTGAAGTTAAGCATTCAAATAAAAAATTTAAGACACGATCTTAAAAGTCAAATGTCAACGAAAGATCATAGACTATACGCTCTTATTCATTTGTAAAGGTATAAACACTTTAATTTTTAGCAATAAATGATGAAAGCTCGAAAAATAAGTTTTATGCACAAAACTCTTATAAACACTTGCATAAAAAGTTCTCAATCAAATGTAAAATTTTGAAATTGATATTTAAACTTAGATCATATTTTACAGTATCATTTTCCTTGAAAAAGTAGAAAATGATTTTCAAAAGACTACATTTTTCAAAACGTTGAAGTCAAAATGATCAAAAGAAAAATGTGGGAGGTGGACATCTGGATCCACCAACAGACGTCCGGTTCATGCAACGGTATAATTTTTACAGTTCTAATTTTAACGCATAATGACTGCTTTTGTACGTCCAGATACAAGGGCCGACGTCTGATTGCTTGTCCATTTTCACGGTCTATTTTGGTTATTGAACTCTATAAATACGTTCATTTCTTGCATTCATTGCAAAACTTTTAAGAGCATTAATGTGAGGTACATTTGAGCAAAAATTATTTGAGTTTACATCTTATTTATTTCATCATTTTATTCACTTTGAAAAATTTTGATTGATTGAATTAACTTTTGCATTCATCATTTTAATCAAAGTTTCCTTATGTAACACTGAGCTATCATTTATTGCAATTCATTGAAGTGTTATTCTCTCTGGGTACTTAATTTAATTACGTCATTTATTAAGAGATAAGTTTCAATTGTAAAAATATTTTTCATATTTGTGGGTCATATTGAGGTCTCGTAAATTTCAATCTTTTGTGAGAATCAGTGCTCCTTGTTTATAAGTCATCGAAAGCATTGTAAGTGTTTGAATTGTACCATAAGTCAACTAATATAATGAAAAGGCCTTACTCATGATGGAGAGCTTGGTAATGGATAACGTAGATCATTGCTTTGAATTAAACATTCACAATTATATTGTTTGCATCCTCTTTACCCTTTTATTTATTGTTATTTTTTTAAGCTTACAATTTGTTTGAACTATTTTCTCTCGACTTGCTTAATATAAATTTTATTTTTGAAAATGTTTGAAAAAATCAATCCAACTCCTCTTGGTTAGTTATTCTTGGGCCATCAGATCTTACACATTGACCTTTTCTTTTAAAAACAATGAAATCTTAAGTTCTTGATTTATTTCTTGCTCATTTTGGGTTCTCTTTTCTTGAAATTTTATTCAATTAGGTCCCAAAATTCTTCTATTATTTAGTCCATGTCCTTCATTAATTACAACATAAGTCATTCACATTGAAATCTTTATAAATTTCCCCTCGTCATTCCAAAATCATAAAATATTTATCCAATACAAGTTCCGAAAGTTTGTAATTTAGTTGTCCAACAAATGGTAAGATTAATTTAATCGCGATTTGGAAACCAACAGTTGATTGCAGTCAACACCCATTTTTAATGTTTTTTTGGGAGTTGGAAAAATTTCTAAGGGGTAATATTCAATCCTATTCTCTATATGTAATGCATTAACGTAAATTGAAAAAGTTCACAGTTAGAAAGATGGTTTTCCTTCCATAGTTCTTGATTTATATTTCAAGCTCGACTTGGGGTGATGATTTTTAACAACACTTTGAATAAGGCTTTGGAGGTCTTACTTAGGTTGCATATATAATCCTTGGAACATACTTTGCACATCCTCCAAAATCTTATTTTTCGTTTTTAAATATGATAAGATTCGTCTAAATTTTTAGATTTGATCTCAAGATTACTCCAATCTTCTTATCTACTTCTATCACAAAATCAATAAGGTTGGAGGTTGCATGCTAATTTGAGTGCCACTGGTTTGTTTGGCTATGTCATGATTATGTCTTCGATTTGTACATATTCTCCTTCTTTAGTTCTTGATTACTCAGGTTGAATGGCTAATTGATCCTCTATAAACATGTTATTTGGCTCATCCAGAATTTTCTAGGCTTCAATCATTTTATAGTTTAGTATTTCAAAGACTCTTATATGCATGTCACCGTCATTATCTTCTTCACATGGATTATATTGGAAAGATGAATCATACTGGAAGCTTTATCTAGAGTAGCCAATAATAAGCGATATTTAGTCTAATGCAAAGCCCCACAATATTCACAAGTTGGACTCATCTCCTCATCAACAACCAATGTGAGAATTAATCCCACTGACTAGTTTCCCTCATCAAGTTCGGCAAGTAAATTATATCCCGTCATGGCAAAGAAATCTCAATCATATCACTGTTATCAATGTTGGGATTAATCATTGCATATTATTATGGTTTATAGCTTCTTTTTAATCCCTATCGATGAAACAAAGGAAAACAAGTGATCATCTAAGAAAGAAAAAAAAAATCAGAAATAATTTAAACCAATATTAAGTAAAAATAATTGCAACAAAACGACCATAAAAACTTATTGTTAATTTTATATCCTACAATTTTACTTATCGCAACAAGTAATAAAGTTGACCTAAGAGACCGAATTATTGTTCCCATAAAAAACTATTATCTAACCGATGGTTCAACTATTACTAAGTTCAATTCGGTTGATGACAATTAATAGTGATTCTCTTCTTTTTGTGATTTTTATTTTGAATTTACTAAAATAATTAGCAACTATATAAGTTGTGTTAGGATTCACGAGTTCATCATATCTATCTCTTTAATCTTAATCATCAATTTTTATAATAATTGATTGCGTATAACGGCCCCAAATTTAGGTACTTAGATTTGGAAGTATTATTGTTTAATTTTCTCTTAAAATCAAAAATGCGGAAAGACGATTTAATTTTTCTTCAACATCATAAAGATGGATGACTTTTTTTTTTTAAATAAATATTCGTGCTTAATAATATATAGAACAATTAAATTGAATGTTAACTTTATTTACAAAATAAAGTCAATATTTAAATGTGATACTAAGTCAGTGTCACCACAAGTTATCATCTCGAATCATTTTACTTTCATCAACTGAAAATTGAGAAGAGATAATGTGGAATGATATATGTTTATGATATGCTTATGAATTACTTTAAAATAAAAAACATTTCTCAATGTGCATCCCCTTTTCTTTATTTTCTTTAGAAACTCAACGTTGACATCGTGAGCTCACTTGATGTATCGATCGCCTAGCCAATTAGAATGCAGTGGACAATTATTATTTGGAACCCTGTCGAGTCCTATCGATAGAATTGTAAAACGGATATTATTAACATTATCATTGAACCTTGAACATTAGTCGGGTGCGGGGTCCCCCATGCCTCATTTCCCATTCACACCTTTCATGACATAGGTATACACCTCGTAATAAAACATTCGGGATACATATCTTCAAAAATATTCCTTGACTCATTGACATTCGAAAAATTCTAATTTCTTGAAAGTTCATGTATGCTTATGGATGCAATGACTTATAAATATGTAACGAGGAACATTGTTGGGTTTAATTCACCCAAATAAGGCACAAACAATCAAAAATTAGAACATAAGCAGTGCAGAAATGAAAAATAACACCAAAGAATTGTTCACCCAGTTCGGCAATGCCTAATCTGTGGGGCTCAGAGGTAAACTTAGCTCATCACTAAGCAAGAACCATCAAGAGAGAGTGAAAAATCAATGCACAACCAAGACACAGTCATCGATCCACAATCGGATCTCCCAAATCTGCCTAATTTATACAATTACAGATTTAATATAACCTAAAACACTATACATAGCCTCTGTAAACACTCAATAACCAAGGCTTAGACTTGACCCAACAATATAAACCGATAGACTAATTACAACAATATTTGAATGGAAACCCTCAAAGAAACCCTCAAAATCGCCTCACAGAGAGAATCTGATTAAGAACCATATTAAAGGCATTGAAAAAAGTGACGGTATAGTAGCCTTAGGAGGCATATAAATATATATATATATTAAACCTCAGCCTTAGATTTAATCCAACGGTCCAAGTAAGTCCCAAACTAAAACAGATCTGAGTGATATCAAATGGGCCAATAAAATCACGCCAAGTAATCTGACTAAGTAAGAAATGCACTTTTGCTTATGAAATTGGGTTTTAGAACCACTATCCACAATCTTCACCTTCGTTCTGAAACATCTCACTCTCTCTAGTTGCTACAATGCATTTGACAAGTATTTTACCCTACATCATCGCCTAGGTACCTATAAATAACTTACCAGTATCAATATGTAATAAAGATAAACAAATTCTAAACTTATTTAAAGGTAGAATTTTAGTTCCATATCAGATGTATTTATGCCAGTATGAATTTTTTCAAGTATAAGCTCACCACATGCAATTTTCTCACGTATAAAATGGTACTTCACCTGAATATGCTTGAATCTTTCATGATAAACATGATTTTTGCATAATAGTAAAGAACTTTGAATATCAATGAAAATTATAGGTGTCTTATGTAAAAAAATTCAATTCTTCCAAAATTCCCTTTAACTAGATACATTTTTTACAGATTCAGCTATTGCCACATATTTAGCCTCTGTACTGGATAATGTGACAATAGATTGAAGTTGTGACTTCCCAGTGATACAATTATCACGAAGTGTAAAGAAATATGCAGTAGAAAACTTTCTTTGGTCTTTATCCTCAGCAAAATCAGAGTCTACATACCCTTTCAATATTAATGGATCAGATCCCTTCTTAAACATCAAACCTACTCTAAGCGTTCCAGCTATATATCTCTATAACCACTTTAACCCA
>CAIGRN010030205.1:0-11186 GCA_903798345.1 Fraxinus anomala
CTTCTCCATGTGGAGAACATTTTGGAGGTTTGTTCGTCGCAGTGAAATTCGTATCAAGGTGGAGATTGTTAGAATTTGGGTGTGACTCGAATTTCTTGTTGAAATAATTGAAGAATTCTAATTGAAGTGCACGTCAAAGATAATTCAATTCGAAATGTTATTGGAGTCATATGTCAAGTTAAAATCCTATTTTTGAAGCTCATTGAAAGTTGAAAATTAGTATTGGCGTTAAAGAAGAGTTTGAAATGGAGAAAATAATTTGAAAAAAAAAATTATTTTTTCTGGACACCCGAGGATGTGGCGCCCCGAAGCTCACCTTGCATGTTCCGATTTCCATGTTTTTTTCCCCCTCATTTTGGACACGATTTTTTGACATCCTACTTCATCAACAACTTTACTAAGAGAATTTGGACGTCTCCTACATATTTCTTATAAATATTAAACTCTTCTATACAATTTCAAATTGTAAGAAAATAGATTACTATAATTATAAAATTCAATGTAATTTTCTCTATTCTTCATTATTCCAGAGTCGTTAAAATATTTTAAATCATCTGTCATATTTTTTATCTTTATTATTCCTTTATTTGATGTAATACTTCATTATTTGCCATATAACTTCAACAATTCATTTCGGTGGTTGATTTCATCAAGTGATATTCAAATAATACATAATTCTTGTATTTTCAACATTGCTAACAACAATTCAGATATATTAATATTTTTTCTAACAAGAGATATTTTGATTGTTTCGTAACAAATCTTATCATAACTATTATGATATCTTATTTGTTTTATAACAGCTAAGAGGTTCAGTTCCATTTGCACAACCAAGGACAAGGAAAAATGCATCAACTCGGAAATGTTTTGAAGCTCAAACATATGTCACAACATTTAAGTTGGGTTATAACTTTTTTTTTGTTTTTTTGACGCTTTAGTATATGGTCTTTGTTTGATTGTAGAGACAAAACAATGTCTGCACTTCTGTTAGGTAAAACCAATGCCTAGACCCCCCTTTTTTTTTGGGTTAGAGGAGCGAAGAGGAGGAAGATGATGACGAAACGTATGGAGGAGGCGGTGGTCACAATGGTAAGCGGCAGAAGAATCGAGGGCTATCGAACTTCTTTGATGAGGAAGCACAAGTGGATAACGACGAAGAAGAGGAAGAACGTTGCAGCCCGTAATTTTCTTTTTCAGTTTAATTTTTGGAAGCCCTTATGACTTTTTGATGTAGGTTTAATTCAGTTATGTTAATTTGTTATGGTGTTCTGAATCTTGATTGAGTAAATTGGATTTTTGATCTTTTTGATTTTCTTTCAGTAATCTGATTGGTGTCGATTAATTTGTGTGCCAGCTTCATTAGAATTTTGGTTGGTTTGATTTTCAATTTCTGGGATTTTTCGAGTTTTGGGTTTTAATTTAATTCCATGGCCATCTCTTTCAATTAATTTCATGGGCTTCTTTACATTTTTATGATGCATAAATTTTTTTCTTCTAGAATTGAATTTTTCTGTTGTTCGATTTTATTTATTATTTTTTGTTCTTTTTTGAATTTTGATTGTTATTCATAAATTTGTGTGGCATTTCCGTTATAATTCAAAATTTCCCAGTTTCAAAAACTATGCTGTGAGTTGAAAGACTATTACTTTTATTGCTTATGAATTGTGCTTAATCTTAATTCTATAATCATCATAAATTCATTCATTTTTATTGATTGTTGCGTGTTTCCATGGGCATTTCGCCTTTTCTAAGCGAGCTGAATTCATCACGATTTTGTTCACGTCCAATCTATGGATCTTGCTGTATCTGTTTCTTATGCCTCTTATAGCATATTTCGATTAATACACCTTTTGGAGCTTTACTTAACGCTTTCCCTTCTTTTCCAACTGGTAGTGTTTACGGATCTGCTACTGGAGGTTCTTGTGGCGGTGGCAGTTGGGGCTCAAGAGGTTCAAGGGGTCGGCACTAATGAAAAAACCCATAAAAAAGAAATAAAAGAAAAACAAAAATCCCACCATTTTCATTTTGCTCATACCTTGTCTATTTAAGCATCAGTGCTTAATTGCTTTACTTCGAAATGAGGCAACTGAAATAAATAGCGATCTGTAATGAAATAGGAGCTACTGTTTATCCTATCCATTTATTTTAATCAGTTGCTTTTAAGGATTATATCCACATCCTGGTACTCTTTCCCCAAATGTTGTTCATTTATGATCCTGTTAAGTAATTTGCTGTTAATTACTGTTAAGATTTATTTTTGAGAACCTTAACAATGAAATTGTGGAATTTTGCACATTTCCCCAAATTTAGTTAATTTATGTGGGATTTTTAGAGTGAAAATGATTATGTTTCGTTGTTAAATAGTTAAAGATTGATTTTTGTGAACATTAATGATGAAATTGTGGAAGTGGAATTATTTGCATAATGTGCGGCATTTATTTTACCCAACACTTGCAAATTTGTATACTTTAATGTTGCCAAATCTTTAGATTAGTGCTGTCCTTTAAATTGTTTATTTGTTTAATGTTTTAGTGCAATGTTGGAATTTGGAAATTCAATTAGAAATTGTAGATCCGTTTGTGCTTCTTGTTTTTAATGGGCAGTAAAACTATAGGTATTCTACTTCTCGATCTTATATGGAGCTATCGTGACTTCAAATGGGGATGATTAGATGGGAAAGGATTGATTTTTGTGATATTATGGAATTTACACAGTGCGTAGCATTTGTTAAATTTTGTAGTCCTTGTAATGCATACTGGGAATGATGTTAGGGGTTCACTTCTGAAGGATGTTGTTTGTTACTATTTTCATCTGGTAGCCTTGCCCTGAAAGCCATTTTTCTGTTTTAATTTATTTCGATTACTGTGGTAATGTGTGATCGCTATGCACTTAATCACTACAGTCTAATTAAGTTCACTTATAATTTCTATTGCATAAACTGTTTCTTTCTATGCTTTTTCATACTATTCATGCCAATCTCACTCTCCCAGCTCCATCAAATAAATCTATGGAAAATAAGCAAAGAAAGATCTTGAATAACCATTCACTCTGTCGGTGTAGGTACAGATTCTTATTTTTTTTCGTGAAAAGATTAAGGTTACTTCGCATTCTAGTTTCCCTATATTAACTTCAGAATTCGAACAAAGAAATGTCAAGGTCTTGTGTAACGAGCCACATTTTTTTCTTAGTGGTTTGGGAGGAGAAGGGTTCTTCTGAAATTGAAATATTTTCAGGTGTTTGCCTACCTACAGATTATTATTGTCTTCCTTGTCAAGGAATAAGAATTTGGTGGATGTTGAGAAAAATCTGACGTCGTGCTAATTTATAAATCAACGCAGTTCTGTATGTTGCCCCAGTAGCAGAAAATCTTTCACGTATTGACATGTCTTATTATTTAGTTATAAAATTATGGCTTACCAAGATGATTTTTCCTGTTACTTCATTGCCAATTCGAAGCGTGTCACAGAGTGGGCTGCTGTTTTGGTGTGTTTCATGGTAATCATTGGATTACTGCAGAATTCAAAGTACGGAGATGGTTTTCGTATTCCTGCTTCCCTGGTATATTATTGGCCGTCTTCTGGTTACACCACACACATGCTGAGGTAATTGGTTAATTCCTTGCACACAATCCATAGTCAAATTATCACAGCTCGTGTTAAGGAGTAGAATAAGATTTAATAGTACATGATGAAAATTTACAGAGAAATTATTTCCTATAGTGAAGAATTGATCATATTACATTTTTAGTTCTTCTTTTGCTTTCAAACTCGAGTTTATTTTTATTTTTCTTTCTATGCTAATCCTGCATGTTTAATTCTCTAATTCAATAGCTTCCATCAATTAGCAAGATCACATTCCATTAAATACCTCATTATTCATATTGACTCTGATTGGGTTTATCTATGCTGCAGATTGGCAAATTTTAAGTGGGATATCTTGTGGCTTCCTTTTGGGCCATTGAGGTAAACTGTGGTTTGAACTCTGTTTCAACATATAGTTATTAACACACCGAGTATAATAGATTTACTGAAGTAATCATTGTTTCTTAAATTTTGGTTCGTTTTTGAGTTGTTGCTAATTTGCAAGCACATGGAACCTCAGCCATTCTTAGTTTCAGTGAAAATTATACCCCGGAAACTTTAACACCTTACTTAGATGGAATAGTGCACAAATTGCTTCTACTTCTATAGGTACAACTAAGGAAGAAAATAAAATATTTTTGTAAAAATGTACATGGAAGTTTATGCCTATGTGTTGAACACACAACCATGTTTCTCCAATAAACTAATTTTGTTATATAAATTTCTGAACACCAAACAAATGGTGCAAGAGGGTGCCCTAAGTGCTTTAGCTTCTGATTCACCACAGGTACACCATTCTGTAATTATTAAGTTTTATTTTTATTTTGCTTTGCTTGTAAACTGAGTCTCTTAAACTATATTTATAGAAGCATTTCTAGACATACTATGATGTAGTTATCCCGTACTTGAAAAACTATCTTGATTAATGCTATCGACAAGTCTAACTGCATGCTTCATGTCAAAGCCCATGCATTAGGACGGTTGGAAAGGAGAACTTTAAAGAGGTCCAAGCCGGTAAATAACAACAAACTTAGTATTGGCTATGTTTCTTATTGAATTTAATATAGTTTTTCTTATTACATGGTAATCAATTGTTTGTTTGTTGATTTCTTTTAGTTCTTATCTCAATCCTTACCTTAAGAATATTTTTTCCCTTTACAAATGATTTTCTAGAAAATTTACACACACTTATTATTAGCATTAACCAATTAACGTGCAACGCATGTTCACCCAACTAGTTCTTCTTAAAAGTTAACCTTTGCAGCTAGATTTTAATTTAGAACTATTCTCCAAGTTTCTGTGCTTATTGTATATGTCTTCTTATATGGACGATTGTATATGGTCCTGATTCCTGAGTGGATTGGAAAAGAGAATTTTGGGAGAACCAACTATTCAGAGCAAGGCTCTTGAGGAAGCTTTGGCTACCCCGTCTTTCTCTCAGCTAGGTTGTTGCTTGTGTTATGGTGATGGAAATTGGCTTAGAAAGAGGATTTGTTACTGCTATTGGTGACTTCATAATTATGCAGCTGTAGCTGCTGGCATCTGTGTTCTTTACATTTCAGCTTGGAACATGTTGGGATTCTTGGTCCCAAATCAGATTTATACCCAAACAGATTCGAGAAACCTAATAACAACAATCATATAAACGGTAAATAATTATAGAAATTAAGGAACTCAAAGAACACGAAAAATTGGTCACCCAGTTCAGCCAAGAATGGCCTAATCTGGGGGGCTCAGCTACCAGCCCAAACCACTAATGCACCAAGAAAAACCTTCCAGTGGGATATTTACAATTGGAACCAAATTTCAGACCATTATCAAGTTCTAGTCATATAAAAGGATTTCTTAGAACTTCACCAAAAAATTCAAACCGTATCGCATAAATCACAAGAACAGTCACTAATCAAATCAGCCAAAAAGGGACTCAAGCCACTGTTATCATATGCGAAGAGAGGCCGCAGAATAATACAAGAATTACTTCTTAATCTATGGAAGGAAACAAAAATCATGCAGAGAGAGCTCAAGAAATCAAAGCACTTTTCACCCTTATAAAACCAGACGCAGAACCATGAATCAAACCCAAGAGTCACAACCAAACTTGTTAATAAGGCTCAATTAAATCACAGTCGTTGATTAAATCAAACGGTTCACAACCCAGGTGAAGAAGCACAATCTGAGAACACTTGCTCCAATCAATAGAAACTGGCCACGTGGACATATAACTTAAAAGGTTGTAATTATTGGAAACACGGCTTTAACTTCTCCCAGCCTGGATTATAGCCCATCCCAGCCCCCCTCTCCATCAGCCTCTGCAGGCGATGATGTTTTTCATTTGATAATTTACTTGTGCATTCTCAAATGTAGAACATTTTGGTTTGATATAAAACAGCAATAGTTTCATGTAAAATACTTCGTGGATTAGATAGATAACTAATTTTGCATCTCAAATATACAAATCTAACAGTTATGAGATTAATCTTCTACCATATACTGAACAATGAACATCCCTTTCAATGTTTTAGTTTTAAGGTGGAACCTATGGATTCAAAACCGATTTACCCTCATTGAACATTTCTTCCCGTACTAGAGGCTTCCTCCTTTTTGAACCATTGTTGCCAAACATTTAAATAAATCAAATTTATCGACTGAGGTCAATCACATTCTACAGAAGAGTGAACACAATTTAAAGGATAGCATATCAATTTTTATATTTTATTTTTTTCATAATTATAAATTCGACGTCTCAAAGGGCATATTAGGCTACAATTCTTTTTAATTATAATCTGACCGAATTTTTGAAATTTCGAAAAGGGTTGCTATTTCTCAAAATGTTTAATTTTAGGGAGTTACCAAAATTTCCATTGAAAATAATAAATAATACCCTATTTATTATATTAAGCAAAACTTTAAATGTCATTTTTTTATTCCTCAAAGTATTAATTACTATCACTTTATTACAAAATAAAAATAATTTTCCCTTCCTACATCTATATTTTCCATAAATTAACTTTTAGTCAAAACAAGTATTTTAATAAGGGTCTGTCTGTTTTTTATTTTCCAAATTGATTTTCAGGCTGTTGCAACACATTTCAGCCGACATCTTCGACCCTTTCTTTCTTAGTGGCTTCCATGAATTTGAATAAAACGGTAAAAAAATCACTACAAATCTAGAAAGAAGCAGGAACAGACAGGCCCTAAATTAAACATGATATTTTATTCTATTTTTACCCATTTATACTTTCGTCAACAATATGTATATTTTTATCTTCTCCTCTTGGAGTGTTCTCATAAACAAAAATAATATATATACGTAATTTCCTAAAGGAATTAAATTGCAAATAGTAAAGCTAACAACCTTAACTCAAAATAAAAATAAAAAAGAAAATAATTTTTATGTTGCAAAATAATAAATAATATCATATATAGCTTTACTTGATTATTATGATTGATCACAACTTATTTATGAGACGATAACATCTAAGAATTTCCATTTCTCCATTTTATAATATTGTATATTTCTCGATACATAATTAATTTATTAATAGTAATATTTTATTTATGTGAGTTTGAATTTAAAAAAGATGTAGCTAATAAATTTTGTATACTTCATATAAAAGGAGACTATATTTTAAAGAAGATAATTAAATAAAACATAATAATCTTCTAGTAATTAAATTTTAAAGAAATACATATTTAACAAACATGGAGTAAAATTTTTGAAAAAGGTAATATATATTGTGTGGTTTGCTATAATGACAATTATGTAAAAAAAATTATTTTCTCGATAACTATGTACCATAATTTTTGTTTGTTGTATCATATTTTAATTGTAATGAAAGTTCTTAATATTTTCTCATTGTTGCACTTATGTCCTTGACATTTTTGTCGAATGCTTATCTTTAACTTTTAATTATCACATCTTGTCCTATGAAAATTTCTACCATAGCATTGAAATGAGGGGCACATATTTTATCTAACTTATTATTATTATTATTATTATTTAGCTTAATTAAAAATGAGGAATTTTTATGCCCTCCTAGTAGATATTTTGAATGAAAATCGTAACCAGGGATAAGACGTGATAACTAATCAAAAGGTTGATGATAAGAGAAAAAAAAATGTTGAGGACATAAGTGTGGGTGTGGTAATGAGCAAAAGTTGATGAGCTTCATTGCAATTAAAATGCAGTGTAATATAAGGAAAAATGCAATAGGTAAAATATAAATTTGAAAAATATTGTATGCAATGTGTAAATATACCAAATATAGGCCATTATGTTGTAATTTTTCTTAAATTCTTGTTAGTATTATTCATGAATATTTTTCATTAAAGATTTGTTTAGGATGCCAAAATTGTATGAGCTGCATGATTTTATTGTAAATCGATGGATGACCAGACACTACAATGTGGTGGGTAGGTGGGAGAAAGAAAGAGAGAGAGAGTTGATGATGACTCAATAACCATGCACGGTAGTAACCGATCGAAGAATTGGGTAACACATGTGGTCTACTCGTTCGAGTTAAGGGACCACCATCGCCAGGATGGGTCCTGCAATGAGGATATTGTGGTCGCTCTACAAGGAGTTTTGTACAGCATAAAAAAGTCCAATTGGTGTCAGCAGGCGCAATGAGCCACATGAGTATGATCCTTGCATAATTGTGTAAATAAAAGTCTTTCCCTCAAAAAAAGAAAAAAAATACGAAAAAGAAAAAAGACTAATAATAATAATAAAAATAATCACATAACATACACACCACTTTCTGTATCAAGGAAAAGTCACAACATCACACAAAAATCTTAATCCGAGTCCCAAACCTTCGCCGAAAGTATCATTTTCATTGTGGTTCACCTAATCAACCACCATCAAGAAATAGCTCAATCATCAAGAGTAATGAACATGACTAAGGTAATTTAAGATCGTAGTAGAACAAATTTTATTTTACTTAAACTTAGAAAGTGATGTCTTGTTTTATTTTGGTCTTCTTAACAATTTCATCAAATGAAAATTGAGAGAGAAGTGGCCCCCGGGACATATCCCAATTGGCAAAGAATGAGACTCTTCAATGTTGACAGATCAGAGGTCGCGTGTTCGATTCATAGAGTTCTTGGAAGGCAGGAGTTCTCCTGAAAGTCAAGGTGCAACGTGAGTTCGACTCGCTCGGCACTTTGACAGTTCAGTTGGAGGGGGCTCTTGGATCCTGATCAGTTTGGGGCACATCCCGTAGTTTACCTAATCTGTGTGATGAGGGATCGAATCGCAGACCCCAAGATTAGTCGTCGAAGGTGGACACCTGAGTATCAAAATAAAAAAAAATTGAGAGAGAAGCTCTCTAGGTCAGGCACCTTTTTGAGATGCGTCAAACTTAAGTTCAAGATTTAGTTAATCATTCACCCCCTAGCATGTAACTCCAAAAGGCAGGTCAATTTATTAGACTGAAAGCAGAGAATTTTGTTGCTGCCTTTAGTCCTTAAATGCATAATTTGACTAGATTTTGTGCCAAGTAGTTTTATCCATTGACTTTTCTTCTTGAGAATTTATTCTTCACGGTCAAAGCTGAAAATGGAACACAATTTTATCTTGCTGCTTGAATCTACTAATCCATTTAAGATTGAAAAAAAAAAAAAAAACTCTTTTCATTCTTTAATACCGTGCTCGTGAGCACGGTATTTGAGTCTTATAAAAGAATTTTTTGGATCCCGTCGCTAAATCATTTTCAATTTAATTGAAAAATAGACCTATTTTGAAACAGAGAAAGTAGGTTTTAATCTTTCAATTTTGTAGTATAAATACGTAATAGATCATTTTTATTTTAATTCCATGTGACAACTTGTGACAGCTACATGTATGTACGATTTTTAGAGGGAAAAAATTGGTAAAATTTTAAATTTTTTAGAAAATGAAAAAGGAAAGGGGAAGGGAAAAAGGAGAATAATACCCAACCATTCACACCGCAGCCTTCCTACCTACTATTAAAAAAAATTGACTTGCTAATGTGCTACAAAATTAAATGGTTAGAGGTCTATAATTGATACAAATACATTTAAGACTAGCTTAATTTTCTGCAAGTGCTCGGAGGACACGCCAACAGTGAACAGCCAAAGTGCTCGATTTAAACCTTCCAAAATTGATGATTTACAAACGCATTCGTTCCCAAAAAATAAAAATAAAACTTTTTCTATGACACTATTTTGTAATTGTTTTCTCGTTTCTCTTGCAATTTTCATAGTAGGTCAAAAGTGTTGAGAATATTACACCGATAATGTGTATGAATTATATTATAAAAATGTATATTTTACATGCTCAAAATCGAACATAGTTTCGATTTACAAAAATAGGATTTGAGAAGACGAAATAATAATTACTGAAATCGAATACGTGACACGGATTTAATCCTTTTCATTCTTCGATGAAAAACATTTCCTATAATCAAAAGAATAATTAGTTTTTTTCTGAAATCAAATCTCAAGTTCAAATAAATTAGAAAATTGCCCCTGTTTGACATCCATTCTCTTCCCATTCTATTTTTCATTTTTTTCTCTTTCTTCATTTCAACCACACATTCTATTAATAAAATAATATTACACATAAACCCAAAAATTCTTCCTACTTTTTAACCACACATTCTTCCCTTCAATCACTATTCCAGAATTTATTCTTCTTTAAAATGGGTGTCAAACACAAGTGATTGGATTAATCAACACAAGTGTTTGACACTTTCTCCTTAAGAGGAATTTGCCAAGTATCGGCGCTAACGATTTTTTAGCAATCATCTCCCAAAATAAATGATCACGTCTTGTAATAGGAGCACTCCAAATTACGTAGATCAACGAACTTTTAACGGAATTCTCTCTCTACCGAACCATATTTTTATGTAAAAAAAAACAACTTTTACAAAGTATTTTTATGCAATGTAACCAAAAGAAATGATATGAAATTATGAATTGAATTAATAAAATCCAAACACATGGGATATATATATAGTAGTTGAAAATGTTTGTCTTAAAAGACACAATCATACAAAAGGATGCACCTTTTGAAATTTATTTCTTTACATGAAGAGACACACCAATTGAAAAATAATCATTCCAAAAGTCATGATCTTTTATATGGAAAGACAAACATTTTCATCTAAATATTTTCTAGAATATTTCATAATATTCTCTACGATTTTCCAACAATTCACTATTTAAGCAATTAAAATTTGGTTTAATTTCTCATTAATCAAATAATGAATTCCACTTAAATAATTATTTAATTTTCGATACAAAATTCCAACAAAAAACTTATACATACCAAATTCTTGGTGCAATAAATAATTAATTAGTACAGTTGATAAATAATTAAGGGCCCAATAATGTGGATTTCATTGTGGTTCTGAAAATGTGAAAATTAATACAAGAAAGACAGCCAGAGCCAAAATTGTAGATTTGTGTGGATGCTGTTGAAATGAGGCACGGAGGCTGTCTTCATCTCCTTCATATTCTATACTGATAATGATATACTAAAAGCGACTTCATTTTTTTTTTTGTCTTTGTTAGGTAGGAAAAAAATTCCCATCCTATTTAATTATTATGAGATTAATACCCTTTTAATTATTATAACAA
>CAIGRN010030208.1:5605-19616 GCA_903798345.1 Fraxinus anomala
AAAAAAAAAAAAAAAAAACTATTGCTTCAAATTTCAATAGCTGAAAATGGCTTCACACACAAAAACACAGAGAGATAATCAACGGAGTAATAAATGGGAATGGGATTGCAGTGAGTACAAATGGTGAGGGCGTGGGTGGGGTGAGAGAGGAGGGAGATCCTAGGTGCACGTGGAAACCTGACTGGTTTTATATAAAAATAGGGCCGTGCTTAAGGGTGTATGGGTGACAGTCCTCTCGCAGAGGGTACCCCTTTGTACCCCGAGAGCAATCACTCAGCATTTTTCACAAAAAATAATATCATTTATCATTATAATGATCTAATTTTATAAATTTAATAAATAATATAGTACTTGAATGTTAATAAATATAAATATAAATTATAAGTGATAGAAATAATTTAATTTAAATTGTTTATAAATAATTCTGAAATTGATTTTAATAAATTTATGAAGTTGTGGCTCTTGTAAAAGAACTCATCATGTGTTAAATTTTACCTGAAATCAAATCTCCAGCTTCCAAAAATTTTTACTCTCTTTTCCGTTTATCGTACCATATTTCTCATTTTTCTCACATGCTATATGCAAAAATTTCAAAGAATCTCTGACTTATACACAGTTTTTCTAATCATTCGTTTGGATGATAGAAGAAAATTCGAATATTATTACTCCTCTCCTCTGCTACCTCACTTTACAGAAAATTCATTGAAAAATTTTCATGTTAGCACAGAGAAAAGATTCCAACTCATTATTTTTACAAATATCCATTTAAAAAGTATTAGAAGAAATAAGTTAACATATCACTTTCCAAAAATTATATGAATCTCCCTTATTTTTTGTTTTGAATAACGTACTTTTCTTTATATTTGTGATAATTTTAGAAATATCCTCATTTTTCAAAAATTACACAAAAATCTCCCTTATTTTAAGTTTTGAATAACGTATTCATCCCACGATGTTTATGAAAGTTTCAGAGACGTTCCTCTATTTTCGATGATTATTGAAACTTTTCTTATTTCAAATTCTGATTAATACATACCTCCATTAAATACTTTTCTTTCACGTTTTAGTGTGAATAATAGTGGTAATGCTTAAACAAACTTTCTTCCATCTCGTGACTCCTTTAATAATAATATAATACCTCGTATGATCATTTAGAACTTCTAACTAAATCGATAGCAAAATATTATTGATACTATTTTTTCTTCTAAAACACGACAATAGATACTTTGATTTGAGATAATCAAAATACATTTACATATGACAAAGTAATGAGCAAGGACAAAATATTATCCTAAAAAAAAAAAAAATAGTAGACATTTTCATTTCTCATAAAATAGTACCACTCAATACAAAATACTTGAGAAGTAAGGCGTGTGCAGTGTAAAACTCCACCAGATTGATCTTTTAACTACTTCATTTTTTCGTCAGCGATGTTAATGTAGAAGGATGAAAACTTATTACTTATTTCGTCCCATAATTATATATTTGTTTCCATTTTCACACAAATTAAAAAATATATATAATTAATATAGTTGAAACAATAAATTTTACTTATATTTTTCCTAATAAACCCATACGTGAATAATGATTTAAGTATGTGTAGTTCATTTTTTATTGATATCAAGACACATCCGTTTGTCTTTCATTATTCCAAAACATTGTTTGCTACAGTAAAATTCTCAATCACACATTCATCCAATAAAAATATTCTACACATAAACTAATAAAATTACTTTAAATTTCAACCACACATTCTCCAAAAATAATATTCATTACTCTATTTCTTCTGCAATAATGGGAGACAAACACACATTTAATAGTTAATAGTGACATAAAAACTAAGAAAACAATTACTCTCAATAAGAAAAGTTACTTATAATTTGAGACAAGCGAAAATAGAAAAGTCTATCTTTGTGGGAGTGAGTGAGTATATTATTTCAAGTCTACGAATATTTGAAAAATGTAATCATATTATTTATCATTCAAGAAAGAAAGCATTTCGCTTGAAACTATCAAATTTCTAAGTACTCATTTTGGATGAAATCACAACTAGAATCTCTCACCTTATGTTCCCCAATATCATTATTCAAATCAATTAAATGTTGAAGTATTTTAGAAGAATTAATGGTCTAAATAATAGTTCATTGTTGATTTTTTTTATTTATTAATGTTAAAGGGTATTTTAGGCATTACATTGTTATTGAACGAGCCACAAGATGGAAGAAACTTTACAAGGATAATTTAAGCATTACTACCAATTGAGGTGTGCATTATTTAAAACTTGACATAAGGAAAATTTGTGTTTTTTTTTTAAATAGATGTCTATGAAATTTTCATAAATCTCAAAAAATATATTCATGATTTACAACTTGAAATAATGGAGGTTTGTATAATTTTTTAAAATAAAGAGGTCTCTCCACAATTTGGCCATTAATAGTAGAGAAAAATTTCTATATGATATTTTTAGAATTAAAAGATAAATTGAATCGATTACTGAGTTCAAGATTTGTTGTCATATTGACTATCTGGCCTATCCCTCAATTAAATTTTAAGGAGTCAAATGTTAGTGGGATATAATTTAGCATGTAGAAAATTGAAAATAAATATTATGTCCCATTAAATTTTCATAATTTAAAATTATCAAAATTGTAGTGATGTGTCAAAATGTAATTGAAAGACAGTCAATGAAATGATAAGACGGGGACAAAATATTCTGCTTTTTTTCTGGATACTTGGCCATGTTTGATCTCATTAAATTTTAATTCATTTTTCTCTATCAGTTATACATTATCTCAATAAAATAATATTACACATAAATCCAAAAAGTCTCATTACTTTTTAACCACACATTTTTCAAAAAATACTATTCCAAAATTATTATTTTCTTCAAATAATGGAGCTCAAACAAGAGCTTGGGTTCAAACACCCATCGAAGATTGGATCTAATCGTAAGAAATATGATTGGTATAAATAACTCACTTCGTCTTCGTTTATTATTTTGAAAAATATATCATTCTCGCTTAAGAATGTTCCAAAATTATACTTCTTCTTTTTAAATGAATTTTGATCCGTTTTGACATCGTCAAACTAGACGACAATTTTTAGTTCAAATGCGTTTTCTCGTTCTTTTTACAAAAAATTTCGAATGTAGGCATTGTCGTCGCACTATGAGAAGTTGATAGTTTATAATTAATTTAAACCATTCTAGTCTTCCTTAGCAACTTCATCTAGATTGCTTGAGGATGTATAAATAACAGGATATTGTAGTCATTTTGTACGACTGAATAACCGTATTTAATATTTTTCAGGAAGTAAACTACTATAATCATGTAGCCTTAACCTTCAAGTTGATTTTTTTATGAACTCAACCCTAAAAAGGTTAATTAAGTGAATAGTCGCTGAAATTTTGAGTAATTACATCAATAGTTTTTTATGCTAATGTTCACTCAAGTTTTTAACTGCTATAATAATAGTCATTCGATCAAAAAAATCAATATGAAATTCTATGTGGCACTATTAAGTGCCAATATGTCACAAAATGACAATATTATTTATTATATCAAGTCAGCAATATTTTGGAGTTGGGAATTGTGAATTAAATATAATTAAATAAGAAAAACGTAATGCGGCTTAGTTTTGATTTGATTGTTTGGCTTAAATCATATAGTAAACGTGTTTTTGTTTTTAACAATGAAATTTTCTAGCTTGAGATAATAAATAACGTTGTTTAGTGATACATTGGTACATAATAGTGTTATGTAAGAATTAATACTAATTTTATTTGACCAAGTGACATTAGTATAACAATTAAAAGTATGAGTGGCTATCACTATAAGAAAATAATTTCAATGACTACTAACATAATTATTCAAAACTTCAGTGACCATTGATCTGATTGACTCCTCTAAAAAGCGAAAAAAGAAATGACAAATAAATTCTTCTTAACATCGAAAGTAGAGTAAATTTGCGGTGCTCAATAAGTAATATTTATTGAACTTCATAAAATTACAAATTGTTTTGTTTTTAGTGGTTGATATTCTACTCTATTATTTGTTTATTATGTTTCAGTTCTATTATAATATCAATGTTTGATTTGCTATTTCTCAACAAAATTAAAATAAAACAAAGATTAATATGAAATTTATTTTTTCAAGCTCAGATTAACGAGTGATGTGGGCAATTATCAGCCATGAGATTCTGATAACCTTTGCACCATGGGGATCCATAATAGAATTTTGTCTTTTCTTGTGGGAAGACTAATATAAAAAAATAATGACACTGTAATGAAATTATATAATGATCATGACTTATTCATTTTACTAGCTAGCCTGGCAAGGATTGGTTATCCATCGGCGATATCGAACATTACATATGATATTACATGTAAATGAGATGTCAAAAAGAGACTGTAAATTTTTTTTTTTATTTTATTTGGTTGAAAAAATTATGACCTAATCAAATCTTACCATACCACGTGTATATAAATCATTATGTAAATTATTATGTACATGTAGCACAATCAGATATAAAATTCAAACACTCTACACGTGCAGGGTGACATGCCAACTATTAAAAAACAGATTTAAGCTATATGTACATCTAAATTATGCTAGCTGTACATTCTTGTGTACCTCTTCCCTTACACTCCCCCCTAAGTGACATAATCAATATAGGAAAGAGAGATTATTGGGGAAATCAAATGGGATGATGGTGCTTGTGACGGAGTGTAAGGAAACATGTACACAAGAGCGTACATGTAATATGATTGATGTACATAATGCTTCACACATGGATGCCATTCCCTTCCATGTAACACAATTTGGGTAGTAATGTGAAAAGGTATTTGAGTAATCAAAAGATTTGATTGTCATATGTAAAAGTGCAAATTGAGATGTAAATAACGATGTAATATTTGGTTGTTCACTATTAAGTGAGCTTGCGAATAAGGCTCAGCCTCGCCAATACTATGCCCCAAATTTGGTTTAGATAAAAATTAAATTTTTAATAAATTTCGACAAATATTAATGAAATATGTGATTGAAAATTTTTGAGCTCCATAAAATATATGGTTAAAATTAATTTTTTAACTTTGATTTAAATTTTATTCAACATTTGTAGCTGAACTAAATAATGACTATATATTAGATAGACAAGGAAATATGAAATAACAAAAATACATTTTATTTTTGTTTTTGACTACTTTTTACTTATAATTGCAACTTTTTTGTAGCATTTTTATACTCAACCTTCAATTAATTATCACATATTGTCTCCGATAACGATTTCTGATCAAATATTCTACTATCACGCATTGAAATGAGAGAGAAATATTTTGTTAAAACTTTTGTATTTATTGTTTGTTTCGATTATTTAAAAAGAACCATGTTACGTGTACACGAGTCTACTGCCACCCTCACAATGGGGGGACAAATTATTTTATTTGGGCGTGGGCCCCTCTTCTCATGTGAGGAGAGTGTAAACGGATAGGTACGTTTAGAAAAATCCATTTAAAAATACGGAAGACAAACAAGTTCTTATACATTTTCCAAGCAAGGGTATTAGAAGAGGGACAGTACAACCTACTGCCAGAGATGCTGCAGTTAAACTTGCTTCAGGCAGCACCATGTCCTCTCCGAAAATAACCACTCTTCTGGCAATGCCAAGCATCTGTCAGCTATTGAAAGTGGCATTAGAATCATCCACGTGATTCCTCTAAAACTGGAGCGGCATCCTAGACAATCATACTACACAAAAAAGTTCAGTTACATGGATTAAAAATAGAGGACATGTGATGCAACATTATTGACCAACTTGAAAAAATAAAAAAAAAATTAGCCGCACAGGTGCTGCGCTGTTTTCAATCCCTGTTTGAGTAGCATTATTGTCTACGGGCAAGGCATCGGCTCCAAATTCTGAACTTCTTCTTTCTTCCGTTCCAAGTATTTGCTCTCTCAGTTAAAACTTTTTCCTTTTACAGATGATCCATGGAAAACATTAATATATGGTGATATATCAAGCTGTTGGGGTCTCCACTGCTGAAACTAATTTGGTGTCTCGAGTCTGATAAAGAGAAAAGAAAAAAGAAGCCAAGGGAAAGAAAGATGTTGAACATAGAAAGGAACATATTCATTTGGGATTCCTCTGCTTGAAGAAATTGATCCAGATAAGTTTGTATATCTCGAAATATTTGGGCTTAATTGATGATTTGGTCTTGTCTTCTGGACTTGAGCAAGAATTGATCCATTCTATGGAATTATCCTGCATTGATGAATGTAAAGTAGCTGAAGGCATCGATGATCAGAACACAAAGGAGCAATGAATTATTCATTAAGATGAACATTGAGCGACCGCTGACTGAGTTTCTTGCTCTTTCTATCTTCCGCAAAGCTTATTTGTTTTGTCTTTATATGGTACTTTATTATGAATATTCACTTTCGCTAAATGTAATTATGCTACCATTAGGTGGTGGCTGGAAATGAGCTAAGAAAGGTCGAGAACTTTTTTTGCTTATTTAGATCTTCATGGATCTTAAGCTAGCTTCGTGTCAGCACATGATTGAAGTTAAAATCATTTTGAAAAACTTAATTCATTCATCTTATAGATATTGACATATATTTATTTATCCATGCTGGGAAAATTTAAAATATAGTCGAAATTCTTTGTGCCGGTGCCTGCATCATGCATGAGTAATATTCTTGTCGAAATATATTTTTCTACTCCTCAATCTGCTCGTGAATCCTTAATCTGGGGTTTGAAAATATAAGCTTGAATGTTAGACGATAACTCTGAGACATCTAGTGCAAAACCTGATAAATTATAGTTTGTTGATATCACAGAGAAAATGAGAAGTAAAAACTTGGGAAATTGGAGAATGCGCTTTATGGTTCTTTGTGCAAATGCCAGAGGTAAATTTTGCGGTCAGAAATCTGCAGTTGTGATTAAACCGTAGAGAAAATGAAAATGCAGGCTTTATTAGGAAGAAAACTTTTGATTATTGACTGTTATGAACCAATCCCGATATCAAGAACGTTTTGATATCACTTGTTGAAAAATCGATCAAATAATTAAAGACGAAAAATATGGACAATATGAAATTTAATGGATTACACAACAATCAAGAAAATTGTGAAAGATGAGAATTTATTATACCAAGAAACAATTAATTGCCTTACAAAATTTTGACTCTCTCAATCTAATCTAAACAATTCTCTTGTTTCTAATGTATACACAAAGATCTAATCGTTATACTCTCTCTTGAGTCTTCTTATCTTTTTTCATCTCCAAAGTATTTTACTTCATCTCCAAGTCCTTAATTTAATCAAACTCCCAAAACACCATGATATTTGATTCCTAATCAAATCGTACTTCTAAACTAAAATTAAACAAGTTTCCTTCATGAAACAAACTTCTAAATCACATAGAATTTTTGTCACGAAACCTAACATTGACATTATGGGGACACACACGACATGTAATTCTCTTTTCCTCCTTCCCTCGTCAGAAAACGAAGTTAAAATATAAAACTCTTTATCCTATGAACTATGGTTCCTTTAGGTCAGTCTATGGCTTTGCTTTGTTTCCTTTAATATTCCACTAACACAAATGTCTATTTTCTCAGATTTTTGTGATATAACAGCTATGATTGGCGACAAATTGCCCGAAGAAAGGAAGAATCTTGTTGCCATGTGGGCGATTCATAGGTGCAAAACCAGTGATGTGTCAAATTCTAAGGTTGCTAAAAGCTTAGTCTCTCTTGCTGTTTCTTTAAGCTCGCCTCCTAATGACCTACTTCTTGCCCAAGGAATAGCTGCAGAACTTTCAAAAGTGACGAGATCAGACGACAGGATCGGTTAGAGAAATCTGAAACCTTCAGCATCATAAACAAATCAACAGATGATGTAATAGCTTCTATTCTACCGCAGTTAGTCAAATCAACCATCTTTGACATGGATTGGATTACACAGCTACTCGAAAATGCATCCTCTTCATCAAAGGGGTATAGTTGCTTCTGGATCAGTATTGGAGGAGATTTTATTCAAGAGCAGAAGCTCTAGTAAAGGTCTTATCTTTTTTCATGGCAATGAACCTCAATGGTATGTAGGTGCTAAAAACATGTAAATTTGCAATTCATCGTGTATATTTCTCTTTTGTAATAATTTAGCCCTTAAATTGCAGATCATCAAGCACAGAGTATTTGAGAATTTCTGCGAAGTTTTTCAAGGACCTGGATCAAATATTGCTCCTACAGGCTGCAGCAACTTTTACCAAGCCTCGAGTACCAGGAACTCGTGGAAATAACTTGCAAGCAGTTAACGGCCCCAATTTGTAATTTTGTGCACAGATGCAACAGGTATTTCTCAAGTATTTACTTGCTGCTTTTATTCGTATGCTTCATTCATGATGAGTCTTAAGATTTCAAAGAATGTCTTTAATTCTTGGAGTTGTCATTGCTGATCTGAATAACTAACAAGAGAGCAATAAAACTAGACTTGTTAATAAAATCAGAAGAGAAAATCGATGCATCCCAGACTTGATCTTCCAGATAGAGACTATGAGAAATATCTCATCCAACTGAGCAAGATCACCAAAATTAATTTGTTGAGACATGCCAAATTTAGCACATCCTGGGATTTCAAAATTGTAGAGCCAGTGAAGATACATTGGAAGAAGAAAAACCGAACCAAGAACCGCAAAACAATAATTCCAATAATGCTGAAAGTGAATCGTCCAAAGAATATGGTAACGAATAAACAGAAGAAATTGAAAACGTTCTGGTGTCTGAGTCTAGTCCTGTGGCTGCAGATGATAGAGTCGCTCTTCCTAAAGAAAAAACAGCAATTTGGGCATCATAAATATTATATATTTTTAACTAAATATTATTATTAAATAATAAATATGTATTCATATTTAAAAGATTTCAACGAAAAAAATTTATACTATATAAATGAAAAACTTTAAATAAATAAATAAATATATATATACACACTGAAACACACACACATACATAGAGACAGGATCTTCACGTTGACGGATGTAAGTTGCAATAGTGGTGAAACTTTAGAACCAGAAATGATATAATCTTGGCATAAGTTTAAACAATTTACGTATGAAAAATAAGTAAATTATAGTAAAAAAACCTTTTCGTTAGTCAACACAATCTTAGCAAAGCACGATAATAATCTGCAACACTCTCAGTGTTAGTGGCAAAATCTCAGGCAGACAGTGACTGAGAAGATGAATGGCGGCGGCGCAGCCTACCACCACAGCCGACAGTCGCGCCGGCTCCCCTTGCCTTATCTACCATTAATTCTTATATTCGCAGTGTTATTAGCAACGGTCAACGGTAGCGAATTTACAGATTCTTCAGCAATCATATCGAGATTCCAAGAATACCTCCGAATCAACACTGCCCACCCGGAACCGAAATACTACAAAGCCGCTGATTTTATAGTCTCAGTGGCCAATTCCCTTTCCGTTGAATCCCAAATCCTGGAATTCGTAAAGGGCAAGCCGTTGGTCCTCCTTAAATGGCCTGGCAGGGACCCCAGCCTCCCCTCTGTCCTCCTCAACTCTCATACGGATGTCGTCCCGGCCGAGCACAAAAAGTGGGCACACGCGCCTTTTGACGCTCACCTTGACCCTTCTTCCGGCCATATATATGCTAGAGGCTCTCAGGATATGAAGTGTGTAGGTCTTCAATACTTAGAAGCCATTGGGAAGCTACAGACCTCAGGGTTTCGCCCAATTCGCACCGTTTACCTTTCTTTCGTGCCTGATGAGGAAATTGGTGGACAGGATGGCGCCGAAAAGTTTGCTGATTCAGAGGTTTTCAAGAAGATGAATGTTGGGGTTGTGCTTGATGAGGGATTGGCCTCGCCCACTGAGAATTACAGGTTATTCTTTGCAGAAAGGTGCCCCTGGTGGTTAATGATTACGGCCACTGGGGCGCCTGGTCATGGGGCGAAGCTCTATGATAACACTGCAATGGAGAATCTACTCAAGAGCATCGAGAGCATCAGGAGATTCAGGGCTTCCCAGTTTGATTTGGTGAAGGCAGGTCTCAAAGCTGAAGGAGAGGTCATTTCTGTCAACATGGTGTTCTTGAAAGCCGGCACACCGTCTCCAACTGTAAGTGTGCTGTTTTTCATCCTCCACTGCACGCCTGATCAGTTCTGATAAGTTAATTGAGTAGTATTTTTTAGTTAGGTGAGATATACTTTGATAAAATGAGCTATGATAAAACTATGGCAGCACGGTAGTTCAAGAGTAAGACTATAATAATGGGCAGAAGCAATTGTCCACAATACTGGCCTGAAATTCAATTTGGATTATCGATGTTATAATTCCATTATATGTTTAAGCTATTGAAACTCTGATTTCTTAACTGATTTTCGGAATTCCAGATTACATCATTATTTCTTTCACGGCTTATTCCTAGGCCAACATCAAGATCCCCCTAAGCATGAAATTTGCCTTATAAGCCAAATTAACAACATTGAAACCAAATCATTTGAATAAGGGCTGACCCTTACAGCACACAAACAGACTCCGGCAGATGTAAAGAAAGAACGTTTATGCTTCCTTCCTTTCTTTAATATTACCCTGGCCCTACTGCAGCAGATAATCAAAGAAACCTTTCTTATTCTAATACTAAAGATGAAATTAATGTACAAAAATAGCTTCCTTATTTCCACATAAAGCTGAAATCATTGTACTTCAGCTGCCTATTAGGCATGCATCAATACTCAAGAACATACATATTAAGTCTCTGTACATATACAAGAATTGATGCAACTAAACTTAAAAATTATTAGCATGCTGAAACTGTTCAGATTGTTGGTTTTTAAGGCCATTAGCTATTTAAAGAATATTCATGAGCATGTGAGGCTCTTTCTGATTTTGACAAAATTTAGCTTCATAAAGAAAAGCAGCATTTTAGTTCGATCTGCTTTCCTTTGTGTGGCATTAAGTTATTGCTCATACCACATCCTGCTATGTGCATAATGATTCTGCAAATCAAATACCATCTGATTAAGAGCTTACTTAAAATAATAGACCCACTAATTGGTTTTTCTCTTTGGCAGGGATTTGTCATGAATTTGCAACCATCTGAAGCTCAGGCTGGTTTTGATATCAGGGTCCCACCAACCGTGGATGCAGTGTCCACTGTGTCCTTGGAGAGACGAATTGCTGAAGAATGGGCACCTGCTTCACGTAACATGACCTTTGAGGTGAGAGAAAAGATGAGATGATTACATTTTTGTCCAAGTGTTGGAGCATTACTTTCTTTGCTTGGATACAGTGCCAGAGGCGGTCTCTAAGAATTTGAAAGCGTCATGATGCTAAAAATCTTATAGATGCATTTGTCCTTTTCTCTGGCTGAGTATTTACTTTCTGGTTGCTCGTTAGTAGTGTTAAAGCATCTCAAAAGACTCTATATTTTTAAAGAACATATTTTACAATTTAGAAAGTATTTATAAATTTTGAAATTATAAACTTTCAAGTATTCCAACGGGCTCTTTATCTTTTAACACTTAATTTTATTACCCCTAAATAATATTTATTATTTTTTATTATATTTTATTTTTACTAACTTTCCTACAATTATTATATTATTTTCCTTCGTTAAAAATTGAAATAATGCATGTAATTGTAAAGAGTGGAATTTGGAGAGCCAAAATCACTTTCTATTTGAAACGTTAATTTAAAGGAACTATTGGAGCATAATTATAAGAATTGACTCTTGAGAACATATTATTGTTTAAAGAGTCTTTTAAAGATGTTCTTAGACTTCCATGATTTGAATGCCTTGGCTAGCTGATTCCGTGTTTTCATTTTTAACATATGTTGTAGCTTTGACAGTTCAAGCAAAAGGCTTCTGTTTTTGACAAGTTTGGGAAGCCAATCCTTACATCTTCGGACAGTTCGAACCCCTGGTGGATGCTATTGGAAGAAGCTATCAGAGATGCTAATGGAAAACCTGGAAAACCAGAGATTTTTCCTGCCTCAACTGATGCACGCTACTTCAGGGAACGAGGTTTACCTGCAATTGGCTTTTCTCCTATGTCAAACACTCCCATTCTTCTTCATGACCACAATGAGGTGAACAATCTCTTATACTTGGTAGTTTCACGAGGTCTCGTGTTTTTTTACGTACTTTATGCTTATTGCTATGCGTAAACAGGATATACATTCTCATCTGTTTTGGATGACCATATAAGGTTAATGTAGACTCTGGGAAACTGATAATATTGGATATTAGATGAGTCCACACTACTTGATCTTAGTTTTGTAATTGCAAACTGGAAATTGTTGAATTTTTGTGGCCTAAATTTTGAATGACTGGTAATTTAGGTTGAAAGTTGAACCAATTGAATTAACATAGACTGATGGCTTCTGCAGAGGGACACGGACAACCTTGAATTTCCTTTTCAGGATTGATACTATTCTTTTGATGGCTCATATTTTGTTGATATTGGAGAGTTTCTCTTTTTCTTTTTTATTTTATAATTTGACAAATTCACGCTTATCATTTTCTTGACTTTGCAATCGAGAGCATGCATTATGAAATTTACACTACCCTAATCTTGTGCAGTTTCTGAACAAGGATGAGTATTTGAAAGGCATTGACATTTACGAGTCGATAATCAAAGCCTATGCATCTTATGATGAAGCTTATAGAGATGAACTGTAAGAAAGAAGCTCAAACTGCAGAAGGAAGTCTTTGCCATCTAAAATCGCACGTCCAGACTCATTGGTTCTATAGCTGTGGATCAACTATGTTTCACGAACTTTGTTGATAACTAGATTTGCTCATTTACGACAAATGTAGGAAGGGGTTTGTTGGTGAGCCGTTGTCAGGAGGTGTATTTTAATGGTTTTCAATTGAGCTGAAAGTCTAGATGACTTGAAACTTAAAAACAATCTTGTTTAGTTCAATGTGTCAAATATGCTTCCGGATCGTACCCGAATTGAGCAAGAAATACTCTATGCTATGTCAGTTGATTTGCTTCTCCATAAATTGACAGTTATTTTGGGATGTAAATAAGCTGTTTTTCCAGTTTCAATCTTTATGGGCTATATTGAACTTGCTGAGTTTTACAATATTAGGGATGATAAGGAAAATGAATAGAACTCTTCATGGGAAATGTTGTACATGTGATGAGTTTAATATTTGAGCTTTTGACGATATATTGAAACTTGAAAAAGGAGTTGTACGAGGTGTAAATTTCATTTACGATTTTGCAATGTGACACTGTAGCGGCTTATTTGTCAACTTTTTTACTATCATTCATCAGAAATCAAAACATAAAACATAGTGATAAGTTGCCTTAAGAATTAATGATGCTCAAAAAAACAGTCATTATGGAAATTATAACAGTATAGTGGTGGCAATGGGCCAAGTCAGCTCGGCCCATATACCCACTAGCTCGTGGGCCGAATCGAGCTTTAGCTCGCGAGCTCCGTTTTTTTTTTCCAAATAAAGATAAACCTATTTTTTTAAAAAAATTTACCATTGAGCCTACAAGAACTCGTTGGCTCGCCCACGAGCCGCTCTTTTTTTGACGAGCCTCGGCTCGCCTAATGAGCCAGCCCGCTCGGCTCGGGCTCAACGGCTCACGAGCCGTGTTTTGACGAGCCGAGCAGCCGAGCGGATCGTCCGCTCGGCTCGTTTGCCACCTCTATAACAGTATTTATATTTTATTCTGCAATTTTGATAATAGTAGCTTTTAGTAAAAGTAAAAATCATTTAAAAAAAAAAAAAAAGCGTCTCTAGACATAAAAGCATACTTGATCGTTTAAACGTGGCAAGGCTTGATATAAGGATGCAAATATAATACGTATTCTTTTAATATTTTAGTGTAGGGTATTGTTACAATTTTACCGAAAGTTATATGACACCAATGCAATAAATCTTATATCATTCAGAATAAAACTCAAAAATCAACAAGCGTTTCTTGTCGACTCACTTGTTTATCAGTTTAGCTCCTGCATTATTCGCAACAGGTCA
>CAIGRN010030211.1:0-15569 GCA_903798345.1 Fraxinus anomala
ACACGTTTTCCTTTTTCTATTTTCGAAAACAATTTTTGAAAATGTAAAAAAGAACACATTTTTAACAATCTCAAAATACACACTCAAAACACAAAACTCAAAATGAATTCAAAACTCAAAACACAAAACTAAAACACAAAGAGAACGGCCCCTTAATGTTTAAAGAGTCTCTTGGAAATGCTATAAGAAAGTTACTCGGTGCATTTTTGAAAAATTCGCATTCAGAGCCCAGGTGCAGAGAAGTCTTAAAGCCCAAACTTTAAGGTCCATTTATATAGACCCATTGCTGTGTGCCTATTTTGGGCTTTCTTAAATACAGCCCAACACAAAAGCTAAACCCAGCAATTACGAATACCGAAGGAAACGGCAAACCCGTCTGCTCCGGCGAAGCTCTGCAACAACCGGTGGATTGGCGACAACAAACTGGTAATTCACTTTTTTATAAATAATCCACCAAAAGATAATATATGTACAAGAAAATAGGCTGATTTTTTTCTCGACGGCGCTCGGGCTGGATTGGGGCTATGCTGAGGTTGAGGCGTATGCATTACTTTCGTAAAACACTTTTAAAGATGTATAATCCTCATGAATTGAAGTTGTGGTGTCTATGATTTTCTATGTTTTAAACATCTTTATAAATTATCAGTTCCTCAAATATTTATATTATTCCTAGTCATGTACAGAACTTAAATGCAATCCAACTTCCAAAAAATCCAAACCCCCGTACTCTGACCTTTCTGTGCATGTGTAAGATTGATAACCCAATGAGTCCGACATCGTTCTATCCTGTTGTATATATACTGACTTGCTTCTTTGTTTTTCTAACACGGTACTACTTATGCTATCGTATTGATGCAGGATAGTGAGTAGAGCAATCATGGACGACCATAGGAGCGAAGGTTTGCACAAGCAGAGGCAGAGCTTCATATAAAGCAACAGAAGAGCAAGAAAAAGGCCAATTGAAGACAGGGAAGGCCACTTCTAATATTAAACAGTTATCCGCAGATACGGCTGTAAAAAAGCCATGTTCCGCTGCCTCAGTCAGAAAAGGTCTGCTTATATGCAATAAAAATAGTAAATAATGCTGTTCAAAATTTTTTGTTTTCAGTGGTATGGGAATTTTCGCGTGCATCACTATTTAAAGTTATTAAATCAGGATACAAAAAAAAATATATATATACAGCGATGAAAAGTAATGACGTTCTTCCAAACGATATGTACTTGCTAAATTTTTTTTTTTTCCCAGTCAAATGAAGTACTTCAAACTGGTCAACACAAGTGTAACGTGCATCCAGGATCATTGAACAACTATAACAATAGATTGCACAAGCTTCTCTTGATTTTGGACAAGATGAAATTTGGAAGTTGAAAATATTTGTCTTTATAAATGAAACTGATCCCAGCCCTAGTGGAATGTTTCAATGTAGGTTATCTTAAATTTGAAGACGATTAGACATTAGAAAAGATGAGCTGAAAAGTTCTTCGATGTTTGAGTCACATGTCATTATTATCATTCCCAACTGCACACAAAGCCCCAATTTGGTCACCATTTTCTAAAACTCATTTTTAACTGTACATTTAATGGACTCACTACTTTTATCAACTTTGCAACAAAACATTTTATCAACTTTTATCAAAATCTACTATCTTTATTTTTTATAAAAACCAAACAGGGGCTAAGTAAGTTAATGTTGTATGGAATTGAAGCAGGCTGATCTCTTTCGTCGTCTGTAATTCAGAGCTCCAAATAGTTGTACGAGAAATTACTTCTCTTTATATAAGACATTTATTTATGTTAGGAAGAAATGAATATCCATTATCCATAAGAAATGAAACAGATTATAAAAGTGAAGATCTTTCCAAATTTTCTGATCGATTCTGTATTTTATCATTTTGGGGGTGTATGGTAAGGGCTTCTAGTTTTTTATCATTTTGGAATTTTGAACCTGAACTCTTATGTGGATTCTCATGTAGAGGAGGCACTTTTTGTTTTTTGAAATGGAAAGGACGATGGCATAATGTGAAGACCTTTTTGCAATAGTCCAATAGTTGTATATATTCCTCCCTTCTTGATCTTTTCTCTCTCTTTTTTTTTTTGGATGAGTAGTGAATGTGCATCAGACTCCGAGCCTAGCCTTTGCCATTAATCATTTTGTTTGTGTATGTTTTGCTGCTCAAAGTGAAAATCTTTTATTTGCAATTTTGAACCCCTAGAAAGGATCAGAAAAATGGAAGGCTCGTGGTTCACTATGCCTCACTATGCCTTCCATGCCTATTTAAGAGGATATCAGATTGGAAAAGTCCGGCTTTAAAATGCCTATAAATGAGATGCATGGAAGTGGTCTCAAGTTACTGATTACTGAAATTTTATGCGCAGCTGGTGGAGGAACTGTTAAAGTTTTACCAAATATCCATTGCGACGAAGAAGTGGCAAAGGGATCAGATATGAACTGACCAAATATAAGTGTGTGCAATTGAATGCACACTTGTCATTGATTGTGACCTTTTTGGGTGGGTTTATGGAGCATTTGACTTTCACTTTTTATGATGGTCATTTATTTTTTGCTTCATTGTGGGCTTAGTATTTTACTTTTTCGAATATAAACCTACTTGTTCTGCAATATTAAGTTAGGACATGTTGTACCTTGCTTGAATGACACTACTGGGCCTCCAAATACCTTTTAAGGTGATAAGTTCAAGTCAGGCTCACTGATATCTTCTGCACATCTAATTGTTGTTTTCCTCCTTAATTATTTTTCCAGGCAATATTTCTTTCAGGGGCCATACCATTGCAAAAGGTATCATTGTTGTTCTTAGAAATTGCTATTTCTGTTTGTGCAGAGATATTTATCTTTAGGTGTATCTAGAAACATTATCTTAGGGTTAAAATAGTTGGCTACCATAATTACAGATATGAAAGTAAATGAGTCAGCATACTTGGAGCTTTCTTATCCTGTACATGAAAATTTTCTGCCAATGGGTGTTGAGGTCACTCTTTCACCTTTATATTTCTAGCTAGTTGAGCTGTATGTTTTTTTATTATTACCTAGAAATTTGTATTTAACAGTAATTTCTTCTCAATTTGCTTAAAAATGCAAATTTCAAATAGAAAAATTGCAGTTGATCGTATTTTGCATCAGCTTTTTCAACATGGTGATTCAGCTCAGAAGTACATGCAGGGATCCAAAAGCATGAAAATTGACAATTTCATCCTTCTTGATAATTTTGTACCTAAAAGTGAAAGCTCTAGAACTCGTATTCAGGCTTTACAGAGCCACTCAAAGCGATCTAAAAAGCACATGTCTCTAAAGCAACTTAAAAAATGTGGATCCTTTGATTTACCTCATGAATTCTGCAGGTACAATATGGTCCCTTTTGACCATTCAGTTGCTTAATTAACTTATTGTCTTCATATTTTTCCTTGTAAAGTAGTGGTTGAATATTATTCCTGTAAGGGTGTCATATTTGCTTTTCCATATTATTAGACTTGTTATATGTGTCGAGAAAAAGTTTTCTCCCTATATTATTTTATATTTTTATGTTAATTTTGCTATAAGTCAGAATTTATTTCAAATGTATTTGTGATGGTTCTTGCTCTTGTTAATTGTTATTGCAACTTCCTACCTTTAAGAGTCAGTCATTTTCATATTATGCTCATCAATGAAACTGGACTATGAAAAATTATGGAGACATAATTTAAACACAATATGGCATTTCAAGAGAAAGTAGCTAGGGTCTGGAATTTATTGTGTTGGGGTCTTGTGATGCATATACTTGAAACTAAAGATGCTGCCTCTAGGCATGTAATGACTGTTATGTTATGCCCCTGCAAAGTTAAAGTTGAACCTTGGTGTGTAGTTGTGAATACTAAATTGTTGATCAGACTGGCTGAAGAGATGGTTGCCAGTTGACTTATTCCCCTCTCCCTCTCCCTCTCCCTCTCCCTCTCTCTTATGATTTATCAATCTGTGGATTGAACTTTCCTGTAAATCTCTACAAGTATGGTGGTAGAGAATCTCCTCTTTGTTGGCTTTGGTGGATAATGTTTGATTTAAGGGTTATTTGTGGTTGGTTTCTGAAATATCGAGGTTTTTTTCAACTTATTTATTCACTTGCTTCTTTTTTATATATTATATTTGTTTTATTGAATTTTTATACAGCTTAGTACATGTCCAGTGATCACGTTTTCAGGCCATGGTTTGTCTTTCTGTGTTTTCTTGTCATGTCCAGTGTTGTAGACTACTTGTCTTCAGAATAGAGTAGGCAGTTGAGGCATTGACAAATGGCTAGTTCTTTTGTTTATGTATTCATCGCTCTAGATTTGACCTTAAACCTGATGCAAGAGATGTATGTCCTTTGTCAATGTATAATGACTAATCATCCTGTTTCTTTGTATCCAAGGAGAATGATATACTTCGAATTGTCAAATGAATTCACGAGCATGGTTTGCCACTATAATATCTGTAACTTTTCTTTCACTTCTTACAGCCTCGAAACATTTAAGCCTGTTCATGACTGGTTATATCCAGCAACAATCCTATATCCAGCAACGAGCGAAAAGTGTAGGGTTAGTAGAAATCCCCTTCATATGTGTTTTTTGTGTAGTTATTCATTCTTGTTATTTCATTAAGTGGGTGAATGATGTTGCAGGGAAAATCAGTTTGATCAGGGCCTCCTCAACATCAGCCTACTTGGTGCTGTTATTCAAGGTTGGAGAACATCACTCATTCTTAAATAGCTACCAAAATTATTTGAAGCAAACCCTTTCGATACTAATCATTGATAAAAATGCAAATCCGACTTCTCTTACCTGTCATTCCTGAACAGTCTAATGCGGTTGAGGACCTAATGCTAGCTACTATCTTGAGTTGTCGTCATAGCACTCGAAGCTGAATTATTTGTCTTTCAGCTGAAAGTGAGAATATCATACAGCAATTTTTAAAAAAGCGGAATGGACTGCATAGTCTGGCTGGTTCTAGTGGAAACAGAAGTTAATTCAGTCCTAGTAAGCTAAAGACCCTTTGGGTTCAAGACAAGTCAAACAATTTAGAAAACCAGAAAATTGGCTACCTTTACCAGATTGAGCTTTTTACCAGGAGACAAAGTAGAGAACAGATGTCACACCATTAAGGTGACACGCTGCGCCTCTAAATCCTCTTCCAGTTGACTTCCCTCTCTATCCTCTCTTTCCAAGTTCTATTTATCCTTTTTTCCGAGGAAAAGTAACAAAAAAAAGCTTATCCAAATTCTGGACACAAGTCAATAAGAATTGCTAGCAGAACCCCTAAGAACAAACTAATGCTTTCAGGGAAGGAAATTCCACAAAAATCTTGCATCCTCATCATCTTATATAAAATCACAACTATTCATCCTCGTCCCAACATCAGACTTGCAGTTTACACCCTCTAAATCACATTTAAAAAATTTAGTATTGCATTAAGTTCTTGGAGCTTGTCGTCAGTTAAATGTTTTTATATTAACACTTAATTGATAACCCAATTCACCAGTTTTACTATATCAAAAAGGACATTATGTTGCTTTTATACAATTTAAATAATCATGTTGATTAGTTGTGTATTCTTGTAGTTGTTCAATGTAAAATAGTTTCCTACAGTGGAATGTGTGGCATCATTGTGCGGGAAACTAAAGAAACATTTGGAATTATTACTGAAGACAACAAATTCCTAGGTAATGTTTTCAATTTCAATGGTGAATTATTTAAGTTACAATTGTTTATTTCTCTTCTCAGATATTTTACTCTCTTTTAGTGAAGGTAAATAGTATGTGTCTTTCTGCATGGTGCTTTATTTATTTTCTTATTTGTAATTATTTCCAAGGTAATTTTTCCTATGTACATGATGGTTTTTATGAGCAACTGTTTATGGACAAGTTTCAGGTTCCTGAGATAGTATTTTAGTTACTTTAAAAGACAGTAACATCCTAACACTTTTTACTTAATTCGACTAGTAGACAAAAGATTGCTTATCTGAGATTGGATGATTTAAGAGAGGTCTTTGATCTAGGAAGCATGGAACCATTGAAACCACCGTTGTATAAAACAATTTTAGATTTTCGCAAAATGGCAGAATTTTATGACAAATTCATCATCATCATCATTATTATTACTACTACTACTACTACTACTACTACTTCTTTTGTAAATGACATTCAACATGATATTTGAGTTATGATTTTGATTCAGTTTAGTAATTAATAAATCAATTCATTAACCTTAATGTGCATAACATCATCTCTTTGTTCCCTTTTTGAGTTACTATCTATTTTTTAAAATTACACGGGAACTTGTTTCTGTGTATGAAAGCTTAGAAATTGCAGAAATTATTTTACAGGTTCTAGAAAAACCTTTACATTACATACATAATCTATTATTTAAAATAAATTACATTGATTTTATTAAGCTAACTACACGCCTTACGATTTGACAAATTGTAAGAGAGTGTCATTTCTGCTGTTGGCATGTTTCAAATTGATATATAAATTTATCTATTTACCTGTATATTTTACTTATCTATCATATCCTCCGAAGTCTTGAGAATCTGAAGATTGCCTAGCCCTAATATCATGAGCATGTCTGGGTGAGCTTGTATAGTGCTTAAAATTTGTGCTTACCACAACATGCACCATATGCCATAGTAGCATCACTATTTGTGCTTCCTAGTCTCTGACTCTCTGCTATATGTTAAGTGTTTGTACACTTAAATTTTAGGCTTTTAGCGGCTAGTGAAGTAACTTGGCATGTATATATTCTTGTTTCTTTAAGCTGACCTACAAGAAATTGTTGCTTCTTTTGACTTAGTGATAAAGTTTTAGATTTTTATGTTTTGGTTTGACAAACTCTAGACATCTTGACAACATAAACTTACATGACAATGTCAAAATCTTGTTATCTGTTGTCCCCAACTTTGAAAGGGTAGAGAAGGGACATTTTATTTTTGTGGCCTCACAAAAAGATATGAACCAACAGGATAAGTTTGAATTCTCTCATGTTCATGGTCTGTACGTCATCGTGTTGGATGCATATAAGCAGTCTCTAGAGATTGATTGCGTTTCCCCGTCTTTGAATTATTAACAGAATGCATCAGATTGTTTTAAATAAATGAGACATCTGCACTGCCCGTGTGCCTATCTATCTTTCTCGGACAAGTCCGTATGTACCATTTGTCTAATCTTGTTCTTATTATTCTCAGTTTTGCCCAAAAAGCTTTCCATTTTTAAGTTCCAAGCTGATTGCTGGGAGATAACACTGCATGGAGATAAACTACAGCTAGAAACTTGGGTCCCATGATCGTATATAGGTTTGCTCCCTATCTACCAGAACTGTTCATAGTTTATAGCTCCTGGCTACTATTATTAGATTTCTGATATCATTTTAATGCAATATTTTTCTGTTGAAGTTATGCAGATGTGATTTATATTTATATTTTCTTCATTTATTGAAATCAAATGCAATTGAAATTCTAACTGGTTCAAGCTCAAAAGCCCTTAGCACAGATGTAATCAAGTTCAAACGAGATAAGGATTTGAACTTGCTAGCAGCAGGAGGATTTTAGCATGGGCAGTGACCGCTCAGTACATAATGAAAATAGAAAATGTAGTGCAAACAGTAAGAAAGTCACTTTTTAATGACATGATTGCTAAGGTGAATTGGATTATACTATACTGTATTAATCTGAAAAATAATAGTATTGGCAATGTCATGTCTAGTCTCCTGCTCATGATTGATTATCGTTGTTGTATGGGTTGTGCAAACATTAGTACTAGAATATGAGCAATTAGTAGAAACTGTAGTCATGGATTCTATCTGATTAACTGATCCTTTCCATCTAAAGAATTTTTATCTGTTCTTGCATCTTTATCTAATGATCAAAGATCATCCTGATTGTGGATTTTTGAAGGTTTTCCACAGGCGACGCCTTCGATAGCAAAAGAAGAAGACGAGGTAGTCTTTTGCTTTACAAGAACTCCCCGAGATGAACCATCTTCTTCGTTGAAGGCGATTTTGCATTGTGCAATTTCATTTGGAAGGCCTTGAAACTAAAGGTCGTTTTCTCCATTGTGTGGAACTGGTACCTGATTTTAGGTTTGGCTAATGCTTGAAGAACTTCGATGGAAATTAGCTACTGCTAGGATAGTCATTTTGAGTACTTCAGCCATTTTAGTTTTGTAGTTTTACTAAAAGTATTGAAAGTTTAAATTTAGGTAATTATTTATTAATTAATGTTCATAATTAATTATTGTCCGATGGTTCAATAGAATTGGTTTTAACAATCTGAGAATTAATTAATTAATATTCACAATTAATTATTGTCTTGATAGTTCAACATAACTGGTTTCAATTGTCAATGAACTACCAGACTATTGAGTTATGAACTCTGTTCAAAATTAATTAATTTTGCAGTTCTCGACTATTTTGAATAGTTTACCATCAAGTTTAATTACTTTGCGACCTATAGAATTTCGTATTTTCCTAAATCAATTGTAATATATCCCTATAAAAAAATGAACTCAATCATAGGATTCTCATACAGTGGGTAAATAATCCACTATAAAGAAAGGTTACAAATGTTTAAAATATTTTTTGACCAATAATTTAGGAATTTTATTTGATATGTATGAACACATCCCTTTACGGTAACGACTAGTAGATTCGTAAACGAATGGACAATTTTCTCCTGCAATTTGGAGCGTGCAATGTGCACATACTTTTAACGACTAATTTGGACGGATGAAAAGGACTAACTTTTGCTAAATTGAAAGAATAGATCCAGATAAAAAAATCAATACAAAAACTTCGTAAACATAATTCTATAAATTCATTTTCACGTTTACTTTCTTCACATAAGTGCTAATTACGATTATAATTTATTAAGCAAGCAAATGTTTTAAGTAGAAAATGGAAAATAGATAGATATTCAAAAATTACGGAGGAAAAATTCTTTGTTGACAATTTAAATTTTTGGACGGCAAAGAATTAGTTAAAGAAAGAAAAATCGTTTTAAAAAAAAAATAATTTCCATTTTTCTTTTTCAGTATAAAAGAGCAGCTGAGGCGGATACATCCGGCATTCACATTTTATTTTCCCGCCAAAAGCGAAGGGGGCAAATATCTATCGATCGGACACTCGCCGGCACCACCACACCACGCCGCGATGTACGTAAACCAGATGGAGGTCAACAAGGACACAACAAAATTCCAGTCAACGGTGGTGAGCGACCTCGGGAGAATCCTGGCCGTTTATTTCCCCAAAATCAACTCCGACGAAGACTCCGAGCTGATATTCTCACTCACCTTCGATCTCTTTTACTTCTTTTCCTCTCCACCAGGACAAGAGTTTGTCTCTCAGGTCTCTCATTCTCTCTCTCTTTCTCCAGTGTCTTCACACATCGGGTGGGATTTTGAGTACGAATATGAACACGAAGTCACGAACGCATTTACCGTCTACACGTATGTATAGAACGCTTGATTGTATGACCGGCTGTGGGTACACGCACACATTGAGGCCTACGCATTTCTCATAATGGCTGATGAATATTAATCTTGATACGATTTTGAAATTTTGGTTGTATTAAATGTTTTTGATTTTAGTTCAATTCATTTATGTTCTAAGACAGTCAATATGCGCATGTAATTTTTTTATATCCTGTATATAGTAATTTTTCTTTCTGGCAATAAACCAGTACAGGTCAGGAGATAAGGTAAACTTATAGTGTATGTTTGGTTCTAGTTAGGACTAGACTGTGTAATAAACAACGTATTTTTAACTTATTTTCTTCTTAAATCTAATCCACCTTACCCAATATGTCAATACTGATTACACAAAACTAGGCAATTTGGTGTAATGCACAGGTAAAAGAGGACGAAGGGACATTCTTCGTGCCACTTGACTTTCAGAAATTTCGGAAAGTATTTGAGTTAGGGGAGTTTTATGCAACCATGGAAGAAAGACCTAAAGATGCTCTGTTGTGCATGAGAGCTGCATTGCACAAGGTATAAAGCCCATGGGGTTTTGTAGACTTTTGCTTTTATGCAGTGAATGAGTTTTGTGCTTGGTGTTGATTTTGCATGCCTTGAAAAATGCAACTAGGTTTTGTTGAGCAAAGGGGAGAAGGACAGGATGGAGGATTGTGCAAAGATTAATATCCGTTTACGCAACTACCCTGAATCCATGATTGCTTTAAAGAACCTGAAGGCTGCTTATATTGGTAACTATGAAATTAGCGTAATTTATAGTTCTAGTTGAATTAACAAATATCAAGTTATCTTATTTGCATGATTGGATGTTGTAATAGACAGGCTCGTCTCTGTACATGGGACGGTAGTAAAAGTTAGTACAGTACGGCCTCTGGTAATGCAAATGAATTTTTCATGTGGAAATTGTGGGACAACCATTACGTGTGACTTTCCAGATGGAAAATTTTCACCTCCAACGAAATGTGAAATGCAAGCATGCAAAAGCCGGATTTTCAATCCGATTAGATCCTCTGCTCGACCAGTAGATTTCCAAAAAATAAGGTACACTCTGCAGTAGGTCTATGTGAACTGTATTTTAATATGTTCCTACTACGACATTTTTAGCACAAGGACACATTTTTTGTTGGATTGTTGCTGTTATGATCTTAAAATTCCAATGTAACCTATAGGATTCAGGAATTACTGAAATCTGGACACCATGAAGAAGGTCGGGTTCCTCGGACAGTTGAATGCGAACTGACTGAAGACCTTGTAGATGCATGCATTCCTGGAGATGTTGTGACTGTCACTGGTATTATAAGGGTGATTAACAATTATATGGATATTGGAGGAGGTATGTATGGGGGTTCTATTCAAAAACAATATCCAGTCATAAGTTTAGATGTTTTTGTAGATATTTGATGGACTTTGCATGTTAAAAAAGTGAACTTTGGTGTTTTATCATATGGCACTTCTGCTTCTTACCATGACAATGAAGTTGGCCTTTCTCTCCATAATGCCAGAGTGCTGATATCATGATTGACTCTGTAACTGACCTTTTGTATATTAGGGGCACTTGTCCAATTTTGGGGATTTGAAGTGCACTGCATGCATGTATATAGAACATAAATAATTGAGTTTAGATACAACCTTACCTCTGTATTGGATGATTATTGTTGATTCTCACTATTTCAGGAAAATCAAAAGGCAAGAGTCAAGCACTGTTTTATTTGTACCTAGAAGCAGTTTCAATAACGAACTCCAAGTCACAATCTGCGGCCCAGGATTTGCAAGATACTAACATCAATGCTAGGGCTATGGAGCTTTCTGATTTATTCTCATTTTCTGCAAGAGATCTAGAGTTCATTGTAAAGTTCTCTGAGGAGCATGGTTCTGATCTCTTTCGACAAATACTTCAATCAATTTGTCCATCCATCTACGGCCACGAGCTTGTTAAAGGTATATTAGTATCAATTAATGTTAGCAAATTAATCATTCGATGCGATTTTGTTGCTTCTCTTAGGAATTGTTAAGCACGATATTCCAGCTCTAGGCATGTGTGCAAGTATATACACGTGGTATTTTGTCAATTTTCTCACTGAAAACCATAGTTCTGATATTGTAAAATGCTTGACTTTGTTAGTTCCTGCCCTGTAATTTAATTTGATTCCGATGATTACAACAGCTTCGAATCAAGAAACGAGTATCTTTTTTTGTAACTGAACTATTCGTCTTATTAGCTGGATGAATCACATATATGTTAACCCTTACTAAGAATCTGCGGTCCTAAAATTTCACCTTGGCCTCGAATGACTAACAACACATATGGTGAAGTGATAAAGCTCTTAGTGAAAAAAGATTCTTATTTACCATGCCCTAAAAGGAAAAGGAAAATGAAGCACCATCTATATTGCTCTGTAATGTAAAATGGAAGTGTTTGAAATATATATTACTTAGATTTCATTGTCTGACATTAAGCATAATTATGGCATGAAGACTTCATTGTTATGCATATCATGGGAACACGTATTACATATGTGCTCAATGTGCATGCTTCAACAGTTCTGTTACTGCATGTGCATTTGATAGTTCGCATAGTAGGTAAATTGATTTCATCGATAGATTCGAAGCTCAGAAAATGATACACAAACATGATAATTACCCTTAATTTCCCACTTACTCTTTGTGGGTCAACAGCTGGAATTACACTAGCACTCTTTGGCGGTGTTCGCAAGCACTCAATGGATCAGAACAAGGTACCTGTCCGAGGAGATATCCATGTAATAGTCGTAGGTATGGACATTCTCTTCCCTTGCTTGAAACTAGGAGGAATTGCAAATGTCAGCATTTTGATGGAAAAAATTATTTACATTATTAGGCGATCCTGGACTGGGTAAAAGTCAACTACTCCAAGCAGCAGCTTCTGTTTCTCCTCGTGGAATATATGTATGTGGTAACGCAACAACTAATGCTGGTCTCACAGTCGCCGTGGTTAAGGATCCTATGACAAGTGACTATGCTTTCGAGGCAGGTATACTTCTTCCTCTTCTTTTTCCAATTTGACTATTGCATTTGCTAAAGTCCCTTCTTCCTTTTTTATCACTTTCGTGCTCTTTCTTTTTCTTTTTATTTGGTTTTAATTTGATTTGTATTCCTAGTTTTTAAATTTTGTGGTATGCAATGTAGTGATATGAAAGACTGCTGAACCTTATGGATGTTCAATTATAGAGGACATACAATACAAGTTGTAGCTCTTGGAAGAATGAAGCTTTCCTTTCTGTTTCATTTACAGTGTCTTATATAGAAAAATCTTAACGTGTTTACTTTTGATTGGATGATATTTGATTTCCTCTCTGGACCCCATCCTCTCCAGTCCTATATTATAGTAAGATTCACATTGAATTTGCTCTATGCCACAAAATTTTATAGATTATGAAGAACGGTAATAACAGCACTGCTCTAGTTTGATAAGTCGTAAATACAATAAGGTGTTTGGGATGCACCAAATCTGGGTCCAAGGAATACTTAGTTTCTACTATTTTTGTTTTATAGTGTTGGAGATTCTGTACCTATGTGAAGAGGAGAGAGAAGACATGGAAGAAGTGGGTAAAGGCTGAGAGAGAGAGAGAGAGAGAGAGAGAGCGCTTACAGAGGCAAAGCATCTGTATTTGGTAATTACTGAAAGCTGAATATCCCATACGTCAAAGGCCTCTGAATAGGCCAATCAAAGAGTTTAAGTGGTGACACACTTCCGAATAATGAATCATTAAATGTATTTCTATGTTATGACGGTTGTGCAACTTCACTAAAGTCACCCCTACTTGTTTTACAATTCACTCATCAGGCCTTGAGATTACTCCCATGCCTAGATTATTTCAATGGATACCCCTGGGACAGCTGTATTTGGACGTGTGGATTATAACTGAACAGCCATTTTTAAATTTAACTGTCATCTATAGGTGCAATGGTACTTGCAGACCGTGGATTATGCTGTATTGACGAATTTGACAAAATGTCGGCAGAATACCAGGTCTGTAAGCTCAATTTATTGATTATACCAACTGTTTGGTCTCTATACAAGGAGCACCCTGATTTGGGATTTCTACAGGCCCTACTGGAAGCGATGGAACAACAGTGTGTCTCTGTTGCAAAGGCAGGACTTGTAGCAAGTTTATCAGCGAGAACATCTATTCTAGCAGCAGCCAACCCCGTTGGGGGTCATTATAAGTATTGTGACTAAATTTCACTAGAATATGTGATTTACTACATTTTTTTAGGAATTGTTATACACTTATCCATTATGCCCCTTTTAGTTTAGCTAAAAATCGGATTTTTAGTAGATTTGATGAACAATCATGCTATAGTGCCATAATCATTGATATAATACTTGACAGAATGTCACATGACATTCCATCATTCGATTGTTTTAAGCACAGTCGACTTTTCCATCAAATCATCGGCTGGCACCTCAGATTATGTCACTGCCTGTCACATTTCTTGGCAAAGTGGAAAATCCTTTGATAAAAGTTATTGAAGTGTGAAGTTGAAAAGTTGATAAAAGTTATGATCCATTAAATGTGTGGTTAAAATGAGTTTGAAAACAAATGAGTTTTAGAAAAAGGGGACCAAACATGGGCTATATTGTGGTGATCAAATAGGGAACTTTTTATAAAGCCATTTGTTAGTAAACTAAATGACACATGACTACGGCATGATTTTTTTCCCCCCAGTTATTAAAAGATTCCCTACCAGCATCCTGTGTTTCTCGTAAACCCCTTTTATCAAATATTTTCCACAAATGGAAAACTGAAAAAACTACTTGAACGATTGACTTTCTCTTTCCATGTTGCAATCAAATATTTAAAAGAGTTAATTATCAAATAGCTGCCATATTTTTTGCGTGCATCTTGAACACACAATATGAATAACTTTCCTTTTAATTGCAGCCGTGCAAAAACTGTGAATGAGAACTTAAAAATGAGTGCTGCTCTCCTCTCACGATTCGATTTGGTTTTCATCTTACTTGATAAGCCTGATGAGCTGCTGGATAAACGACTTTCAGAGCACATCATGTCAGTAAGTTATCCTGCCTGCTCCCCAAACTGATTTACGAGGAAATGACGTTCTGCAGTTACCAACAAGATCTATGTGCTTGTCTGTTGGGATGACCATTTAATGAGAACACATGCAGTGTTATTTATCTCTTCTGTGAACCTAATAGTTTATTTATGCAGCTTCTTTCTTGCACTTATACAGACAATACAGATTTGGAAGTATTTTGCTCATTGAACTAGACACAAAAAACAATATAAACGCACTATTGCTTACAACTCCTAAAATGCAGGCTGACATGACATCTCTAGTGTAATGCTCCTGCAAGTATATACCACATATAATTCTTGACATGCTTACCAAAGGCATATCAAAACATGCTGAGCATAAGTTCATTGAAAAGCTAGCTATCATCATCTAGGAAATGAAATTCTTGCAGCAATGCATTTTGTCAACAAAACGAAGCTTAGCTCTGCTCACACAGGCTCTCCAGTAGTCCAGTGCCAACCATTATAATTTCTGTTCTTCCATTTATTTCCACTAGTCAAGGAGATTTTAATGAAATTGCTCACAACAATTTTATAACCTTAAGAAGTTGGTTGCCTTCATGCCTGATTGGTGTGAAGACTCCCGTTCTTTACAATAACTTTTGCCATGTAACATTTAATTGCTAGATACTATTTCCGTACTTGTCCTACATGTTTCCTTTGATGTTCTTCCTTCCTAAATCCTCGTCTTCTGTTTTTTCGGGGGCCACACATCCCTCATTCTGCAAGAATGGAATGTAGCATGGCATGCATGCACTGATGAATGGAACCTTCTGGTTGTTATGGATCACCTTTTAATTCAAATAAAAAATTGAAAATGATGATTTATATTTTCAGCTTCATTCTGGTAATGGGCAACAATCACCAGCTGTGAAGAAGTTACATGCAGGTGATTTATTGTACTTTTTAAAATTATATTTACCTCTGTTTCTTTTGACTGATTTGTTTTTACCACTTGCAGAATCACAGGACTTCAGAGGCATAGATATGAATGTAAAA
>CAIGRN010030221.1:0-25199 GCA_903798345.1 Fraxinus anomala
ATAATATTATAATATATTAAAGGTGACGTTAATGATAAATTAATTACAATAATCTCCTTTTAAGTATAAAGTTCACTTTTCATATTGGAGTAATCATAATTTTATATTAATTAAATTAAGTTTAATCACTTAAAATCATCTACATATATGATTATATTAAAACTATAATAATATTATTTTATATCGTAATTAATCTATCATTATATTAATGCAACCTTTAAAATGTTATATTATATAATTATAATAAAATTACATCTATATATGTGAGCTTCGATTTTTAAGTAGTAAACTTAATTTAAATAATGTAATTTAAGTAATTGAACTTAATTCGATTATCAAAAAATTTTAAGTACTCCAATATAATACAATGAGCATTACACTTAAATGGATATTAAATGAAGTTAAATTAAATTAAATTGTATTATATTAAATATATAAGGGTAGAATTGACGTATAATTAAATATGTACGGGTATATTGATATTCAAAAGTTTATCTTCAATCCGTACTTTTAATATATTGTAGATAAACTTAAATTGGTTAATATAAATTTTTTGAGTTTTCTAATTTAAAACAGTGAGATTTATATTCAAAAGGAGACAAAATGAAATAGAATTATATTAAATTTTAGAAGTTATAATATAATTAGTAATTAGTAATTATCATTGTACATTTATAATTAAAGGCGTGGTTGTCAAAAGCAAATATATAAGGGCAAAAATGAAGACTAAAAGTTTTTCAAACCCAAGTTTCAATTATTGATATTATTATTCTAATACTATATATACAATATGTTAACATTTGAAATATTTATATTTTATATAATGGGCATAAATTTTAGAATACGTTACAAATGAATGTAAATAACGAAATCAATAATTTTTTAATCGGTTTACGTTGATGGTTTAGAATTTCAACAGTGATTATTCAAATAATTAATTGCTTTTTGTTCAACTGTGATGAAGAAAAACTATATCATTAACTATTTCTTTGAGGATAGTGAATGCGATTGTTGTTGTGTGATCCTTCGGTTTCTTTGAAAATTGTTGATCTCGATTTTCCTCTTACCGTGATTTTCAATTTCTCAATGCAAGAATTTTCAATTTTTTCTTATTAGTTCAATGAAGGTAAATTAAGAATACATGTTCAATAATGAATAAAAAACATTAATACATATTATTATTTTTTGACACACACACATAATATTAAATATACCATATTTTATATTATAAGTTGTAAAATTTACTTAATGCATGAAAAAATTAGGAGGATTAAATAAGGACATAGTTGAACAAAAACAAAAATTTGAAGGACAAAATTGTAAATTAAATAAGAGTGTATTAGGGTATAGCTAAAAATGTAATAGTAAAATAGGTATTCTAAAGTTTCTTTTCGATCCCTCTTTTTTATATATAGGTCTTGTTCGAGCCCATTTTTTTTTTTATCAAAATGCATTTTTCATCAGTGATTTGATCTCATTTCAATCATATATTTTTCAATAAAATAATATTATACACAAATTCAAAACTTTTTTTATTTTTAAATATTTTTTTTTTTTTGAAGAAAATGGGGTTCAAACAGACAGCCCCCTAAATTAAAACAAAACTCAAATATTATTTAGCAAACGGTGGAGACTCAGCTGCAAATTTCCGTAAAGAAAAATCGCGCGGCGCCTTATTTCGCACTTTGCAGGTAGATTGCTTGGGCGAAATAGCCGCGGTTGTGTCTCGTCGGAGAGAATGCAGGGGCTGAGTATCACTCCGAGCCCACAAGAAATCTATTGTAGTAGAATCTCTTCTGCTTCAACATTATTATCTTTTATCAATCCACACAAAAGAAACGCATTCAATCAAGGCTTCAAATTCAAGCCTTCTTCTTGTTATAAGATGACTAACGAAACATTTAGGGCTCAACAAATTCATTGCAAAGTTTCCTCGGAAGTTGAAAGAACTTCTCATGGGTATTTGATTCTATTTTCCTTTTGTTCTTATTTTCTTTGTTTACTTTTTTATTTATGTAGATATATTTATTTGATGTTTGTGTTCGCGGGGGGTTTGAAGAGTTAGCTAAAAATATTTTATTTAAATTTTATAATTTTGAAAGAATAGATCACCCCAAATGAGTGTTTGAAAATCAGTCTGATTTTATAGTATAGTTGTAAATAATGAAATCATTGGTTTTTTTTTTTTTTTTCTGTGTTGCTTAGTGAATTAAATTCATGTTATAGACAGCCAATTCACTCGGTTCAGACTAATCATGCTGGCATATAAGTGTAGTTGTGAAATTCCTCAGTACATAGTTTTGTTCTGGGTTGGATTTTCATCCCTTTTTGAAATTTATCTAAAGTAGTTTAGCTTTAATTTTCAATCAATTAGTTTGAATTCCTCATATTTGACTATATGAATTCTAATACTAGAACTTGTGGTTTTGTGTTTGATTTTCATAATGGCTCTGATTAATTTTAGGTGATGTTGCTTATGCAGGAGCACTGACACACAAGTCCATGGTCTGTCGGAAAAGGTTGTGGGTGTTTTGGGAGGAGGGCAACTTGGTCGTATGTTGTGCGAAGCAGCTTCCCAAATGGCAATAAAGGTAATTGTTCTGGATCCAATGGATAACTGTCCAGCAAGTGCCCTATGTCATTATCATATGGTGGGCAGCTATGATGATAGTGCAACAGTAGAAGAGTTTGCTAAAAGGTTGGAGTTGAAAGCACCAATGTTATTTTCTTCTATTACTCGATAGTATACTCATATTGTTTAAATGACCTTTTTAATAAACTAATTTGGATTGGGGTTGGTAGATGTGGAGTATTAACTGTCGAAATTGAGCATGTTGATGCTGCCACTCTCGAGAAACTTGAGCAACAAGGGGTGGATTGCCAACCTAAAGCCTCAACAATCCGAATTATCCAGGTTTATCACCTTTTTGGTTCTTAAGGCGGAAATTCATTATGCATTAATGGTTCCTCTTCTTAAGCTTTCTGATTGTTCGCGTTAAGTTGAATGTATTTCTTGTGCACATTTGCTGTTTTTCAACATTGATTCTGTTCTCAGTGACATTGGTTCTTAGGAAACCATTCGATTGTCTATTCTAGCAGTGGTGTGATACCTTTAAACGCGCACAACATCTCGAATGCACACAATTAAATAAATTACTTGTACTGTAAGGCCAGTCATGTTAAAAAATCTGTGTTCTAAGGAGTGTGTATAGTGAGGGTTTTTTTAGTAGAATATATTGCTACCTCTAAGCTAACTTATATTTCCGTTATCATGTTGTCAACAGGATAAGTACCTTCAGAAGGTTCATTTTTCTCAACATGCAATTCCACTCCCTGAATTCATGCAGGTGATGTTATATCGAAAAAGATCTGAATTTTGAGAACGAAGCTTATATTTTCTTCAAAAATAAGAATTTACTGATTTATTTTACCAAAAAATGGCCAAGACAGATAGATGATCTTGAAAGTGCTAAAAAGGCTGGAGACCTATTTGGTTATCCTCTTATGATAAAGAGCAAAAGGCTGGCTTATGATGGTCGTGGCAATGCTGTTGCTAAAAGCATAGAGGAGCTTTCTTCTGCCGTAAATGGTAACATATTTGTAATCCTCTAATATTGGGCTGTAAAATCCCGCATGTTGTTTAATCTTTATTTTGTGGTTTTGACCATCACGGTGAAACTTCTGTGTTCCCATTGTCTTAATTATGTTATTAGACGAGACTTTTTATGTCTAATGACCTTTGTGACTATCTTTTTAATGGTATACTTTAATTCTTAAATTTGGACTACTTGCAGTGCAGATGGCATGGAAATGCCTTGTCTGAATTTGGACCCAGAATCTGATCATTCTCTAGAGACAATTATGCTTTTGGCTGTCTTAGAGATAAAATATATAGCATATCAAACTGATTGTTTTCAGCTTCAAATTAAATAAAACTGATATAGGCAAAGTGCAGGTTACAGCATGCAATGGGAAAGGTCATCTTTGAATTAGTGGACTGTGTTTGTGCGGAGAATGCCTAGTTTCAAATCACGTTTTCTTGTGAAATGCATGTATTCCTACATTGTTTCTGCATATTTTAGTTAAATCTCAAATCAATCAATTTGTGAAATTTATATCCATTTGCAGCTCTTGGAGGATATGGTCGTGGTTTATACGTTGAAAAGTGGGTGCCGTTTGTGAAGGTTAGCATCTGTTGGGTTGTCTTGACCTTATACATATACCTAGCTTCTTTAACAATGATTCTCAGGTGATACTGTGGTCATATGGAATAAAACCATTAAAAGTCATCTGTATCTTATTACCTCCGTCCAATTAACCCATGACTACTTGCATTAGAAATGGATTACCAAGTAAATTGACTTATCCTTTAGTCATTTGAAACATTAAACATATAACATTTATGATGGATCATTTTCGATATGTGGATCAAAGATCACAGGTGTAACCTCGATCGCAAGGTTCAAACTTTTCTCCTTTTCAATTTGGTCCCAATCTTCCCTCTATCGTACAGCTAAGTCCTTCATCTTTCAAATCTTGAAACTTTGGTCCCCTCTTCCATAATTAGCTCTGTTTAGGTCCTGTTCATCTACTTTTTGCTTCTTTTCTCCATAAACTATCAGACATCGAGTTTCTCCTAAAAACAATCAACATGCGAACAAAATTAAGCGTCGATTCAATAAAAGCACTCTCAAATGTCCACTTTTGATTGCCCAAATAAGTATAAAATTACACTTATCAGTTGTAGTGTTAATTTGTTGTGAATATATGACACTTATCTATGTTTTAATATATCAAATAATTAATATTTAGCCTTTGTTTGGTGGTGATTGAAATTTTATTTTTAGCAGATATTGATAAAAGTTGATGAAATATATAGTTAAAAAGTTGTGGTTATGTGAAATATGGGGTTAAAATTAATTGTAGATTTTGACTTAGATTAAAGTTTAGATTTTATTAGAATCTTACGATCCGATCCTATGATTGAATCCGCAAAACTCCATCGATCCGATCCAGAATTACAATCTTGACGAGCATGGCCGTTCATATGGACTAAAATTTACAAATGACAAAGATTGGCAGCAATTAACATATAAATAAGTTATAGTTTTCACTTATTTTTTCTGATTTTATGAGTGAGGGTCTGCAATAGATGTCCAACTGGAAAGAAGGAGAGGAAGTAATGAATTTAAGTGCCAAGTTTCCTGATATTGTGATGGAATGTTTTTTGGATAACAGTTCATTCACTTTGTTATAAGAGATATCATTTCATTACAAAAGGATAAAAAATAATAATGCTGGTCTTTTTTTAGCACGTGGAATCAAACTTCCAGTCTGGTCCAGTTTTTAAAACATTTGAGGTCATCTTGATTATGAAGGATGTTAGCTAATAGATCAAAATTTCAAATTCCTAGTTATGTTAGATTTTTCACAAGTGGCTTGATGAATTCCGCCCCTTATACTGATAAACTCCTGGAGTTATTAACCATAAACTTGTTTTTGAGTAATCCACTGTGATGAATTGATGCAATAATTTCAAAAATCACAAAGAGGATTGCTTTTAACTTGTGTAATGACACAATTTTTGTTTTATCAAATAATCAAACTTGGATTTCTCTGGAAAGACATTCATGTATATATGTCATCATGATAAGTCATAATAGGTCTGGACTTTGAGTGGAAAATTATTTAAATAACTATCCTTTTTACTTAATGCAGGAGCTCTCTGTCATCGTGGCAAGAGGAAGAGATAATTCTATTCTGTGCTATCCTGTTGTTGAAACTATTCACAGGCAAGATAACTTTGTTTCCAATACAATTTTCTTTTTTCCTTTTTTATTTTATTTTATTTCATATCGAACTTTATGAGAATTAGTACTTGAGTATGCATTTTCCCATTTTCTTCCATTCATTTTGGAACTTATATTGACTTTAAATGTTTCTAACGATCTTGTGTATATGCAGGGAAAACATTTGCCTCATTGTCAAGTCACCTGCTAATGTGTCGTGGAAGATTTTAAAACTTGCTACTGATGTTGCATACAAGGCTGTGAGTTCATTAGAGGGTGCTGGTGTATTCGCAGTGGAGTTGTTTTTGACAGCTGATGGTCAGGTTGTGTAAGGACGTTTGATGTGCATGATCCTTTGTTTTGATGACATGTGAATTTACGCTTTGATGACTTTCATTGTTTATAATGAGCTGTTGTATCTTATTTGCTTTCCTCAGGTCTTCCTAAATGAAGTGGCACCTAGGCCACATAATAGTGGACATCACACGATTGAGGCTTGTTTTACTTCACAATTCGAGCAGCATTTGCGGGCTGTTGTTGGTCTTCCACTTGGTGATCCGTCAATGAAAACTCCAGCTGCTATCATGTATAATATACTTGGTGAAGATGAGGTAAACCAATAATTGTTACATTTATTGAGAAAGTATTAGTTGACATTTTGATTACTTGTAAGTTTAGATTTTTTGCCGACGAAGTACTTCTGATGGTTTTGATGCCTAATCTTTCTCCCTATATCTATGGGTAGAGTTAGCTTGTCCTTTAAGATGACACAAAATAAGCTTTATACCTCACATAATTTAGATCAAAAGAGAATTTTCAATAATCGAAGCCTTTATTGTCAAGCTAGAATATCGGTAAATGGTTAACTGATGGTGAGGTTTGCTATTCTTGGTCGAGAATGAGAAAGCAGTGGACTCGCGCTGAATGCCAGCAATAGCTTTGAAAAACCATAATTTGACTTTTATGGCTTTCTTAATATTTTACTCCTCACTTGTGGATATAGGGCGAACCGGGTTTCCTTCTGGCTAATCAACTTATTGGAAGGGCATTGAGAATTAAAGGGGCATCGGTTCATTGGTACAACAAACCTGGTCGGTTGATGCTGAAACCAACTCTTGCACATATATGTTTTATTTTCCTGTCTTCATGTTAGAGAAATTTTTAAATCCTTGTATCTCTGCAGAAATGAGAAAGCAAAGAAAGATGGGTCACATCACAATTGTAGGCCCCTCTATGGGCATTGTTGAATCTCGGCTAAAATTCATGCTGACAGAAGAAATATTGGATGGACAGCCTGCAGGTCAGTTGTGTTTGATGGCTTTATACTGTGTTTTATGCGGGTGACAACACGTAGTGAAAATCCCTGTTTGAATATGCGATAAGGATTTAAAGAATTGGAAGGATTTTACTTGTGTGATCAATGTTTGGATTCAAGTTGACTAGTGTATTTTATGTCTATTTTATTTATTTATTTTTTACTTTATTATCTCTAGAGCGTCATTGTTTATTTGGAAAACATTTGGTCCGTTGACCAAATCTGTTAGCATCCCTAACATTCTATCTGAACATCTTTGTCTGATGTTATGCCGCTTCTCTCTGTCTGACGTTTTTGTTATACACCGTAATGCTTCCTTCAACAGCTGCACCACGTGTTGGAATCATCATGGGCTCGGATTCAGATCTTCCTGTTATGAAGGAAGCTGCAAAGATTTTAAGGGAGTTTGATATTCCTGCAGAGGTTACTGCACATTGTTTTATTATATTTTTGGCATCATGTACATATTAGTTTGTGGCACGAGGCATATTAACCGTTAGTTAACTTTGTTATGTAGGTAAGAATAGTGTCAGCGCACCGGACTCCTGAAATGATGTTTTCTTATGCTTTGTCTGCTCGGGAGCGTGGTATACAGGTTATCGTTGCCGGTGCTGGTGGTGCCGCTCACTTGCCAGGTGTTCAATATTAGAGCATAATATATATTTTCAATCATATTTCTTTGAACACACTGATGTAACCTTGTTTGATTTATTAGGCATGGTGGCTGCATTGACACCCTTGCCCGTGATTGGTGTTCCTGTACGGGCTTCTACATTGGATGGACTCGACTCCCTCTTGTCAATTGTTCAGGTACTTTCGTAAAAACATTAGATATCCAATATCGGATAATCCCATTGTATCAAAATTAACATATGACCAGAGGTAGTGGCAAATGATTTGATTTCTTTGGACATTTAAAGAAAGGTAAATTTCTGAATCAAATGGAACAATGAAAAAGGATGTAGGTAGTTACTTCCAAGTTTATTGGGAATAAGGCTTAGATTGTTTTTATTTGATGTTGCGTCACAACGTTTTCCATGTTGGAGGAATGTAATATTTATTAAATGAAAATAATGGATTTCCATGTTTATGTAGATGCCCAGGGGAGTCCCAGTTGCAACAGTGGCAATAAATAATGCCACAAATGCAGGTTTGTTGGCTGTAAGATTGTTAGGAATTAGCGACATCGACTTGCAAGCAAGGTTTGTCTCTCTCCCTCAATGAAAACCAACAACAATTTCTTTTATTGGGAGCCCCAAAAATGTGAAAAAAAAAGACTGCGCTTCTGTAGAAATTAATAAAGTAGCTTGTTTCCATTCATATAGGATGGCTCAATACCAAGAAGATAGACGAGACGAAGTCTTGGTAAAGGATGATAGGTTGGAAAAGGGTGGCTGGGAAGAATACTTGAATTCGTGATGGTTTCCACACTTTTAGTTGAAATTTCATCTTTCCTCACACTCACCATGAAAATCCATTTCAAGAACTGCGAAAGATAACTGGAAAAAAAAAAATCATGATGTTATGGTTCATCTCTTGAAGTAGAATTGCATCTTCAACCGGCACAAAATGGTTTCATGGGATCATATTTGATGCTCGTTAGAGATGAGGCTCCTAATGCAGGTTTTTATTTTCTTTGCTTGTAACTTCACTTATTTAACATACACAGTTGTTTTCTCTTGTAGCCGTAAAATGTTTTTGGAATATGGTTCTTGCGTGTTCTATGTTGTTAGTCACGAGTCAATTGCATGAGGTTTGCACTCATCAAAATAATTTTATGTGGATGATGTACTTGTTTTCAGAACTTACATTGTTTTGCTCTCCTCCCAAGGAGGGGATTTTCATTATTTGCAAAGAGAACTCTTATAATTATTTTGCTAGTGATGAGAAAATTAGTTTCAACTATCAACTTTTTACTTAGATAGTGTGATTGACCATGCTCATGCCACGAATGTGTACATTTAGATGTCACTAACATTGTTTGTTAAATTGCCAATGCCCATTTCCGCTTCTTGAAAGTGAGAATAGAAGAAAGAAAAGAAACCCAAATTAAATTTTTTGTTATCATTATTATGTTGAGAAACAAAAAATGCACCAGGCTAATGAGGGGCTCAATGTGACTTGCCTCTTCAGACGAATTGTGCTGGACCTGGACTGGACCAAATAGGGGCCAGGTCGTCCCGACCCTTTGTAGACAGCAGTGTCCTCCCCACTTTGTGGCTAGTCACATGGGCAATGGCAGGTTTTGTTGACCAGGTGAAAGCCAAGTAGTAGTCCATATTATTGGCATGGCCAAAATGACATCGTTTTCATGCACGAAAGTAGAAACATTTTTGATACCTTACCTCACGGGTAGAAACAGTGCAGAAATGCTTTCATGAACATGTGAATTTTGTCATTTTAATATCTCATCTTAGCTGTTACAATTTCTCGTTTTCATTGAGCCCCAAATCCTATTGTCATCACATGTTCTTCCCAACATATCTCACTTAATACAGCAACAAAAATTAGAATAGTGTGTCGCATTTATTTTCTAGTACGACTGTATAGTAAGGTAGCTTAGTTCATTATTCTAATACTATTCAATGAATCGTGTGTCGTATTTAGAGCTTGTTTGTCTCCCATATCTCCCATTATTGAGAGAAGAATGAAGTTTTGAATAGTATTTTTTGGAGAATGTGTGGTTGAAATTTAAAGTAACTTTATTGGTTTGTGTGTAGAATATTTTATTGGGTGAATGTGTGATGGAGAATTTTACTGTAGCAAACAGAGTTTTAGATTAATGGTAGACAAATATGAGCTTATTTTCTAGTACGACTGTATAGTACGCTACTTGCAGAAGTGACGCTTGATGTTTTGCAAGTTTTGAACAACAACATTCTTGATTGAATAATGCTATTATTGTAAAAACTATCAGTAGTCGTCCTACGTTGCACAGACATAACATTTTGTTATTTGATGTATGATGCAATAAAAAATAATTATATTAATGTATCAAATAACAAATTATCATATACATGCCACGTAGGATGACTACTCACTATGAATTGCACTATTCTCGATTAGGGCCATAATTTCCTCGTGGCCAACTAAAATTGCATTATTAACACAATCAATCACCATAACATCTCAAGAAAAAAAAAACCCCCTTGAAGTATCAAAATAGAAAAGGAAAATGACTTAAATGTTAAGATCCAATTTTCATGATTTGATTCGAATATTGATCATTGACCATTCATTCACTTTTGCTCTTCCTCTTGTAAGTATATGCAGAGAGGAATCCGAACAAAGGGTTCCTATCAGAAAAAGAAATGTAAGCACCCTGGCCTACCATAAGCTACCACCCCTATCCCATGAATACCACCTAACCCGCATGCAATATCATGTTCTTCAAGTTTGACTAACACCATTTGATGCACCAATTTTTCTGATAAGTTCAAGTACTGCTCTGCAGGATTCCTTAGGGTCGTACATAGATAAAGCTGTGACTATGTGTATCTGTGTGTGTGTGAGAGAGAGAGAGAGAGAGAGAGAGAGGGATTAGGGCATGCGGTACTGTGAAGAGGAGTTAAAATCTACGCACAGTAGCAATGGAAAAGGTCATCCGCTGGTTAATAGTATGCACTATTACATTAGTGTACGTGTATGCATATATGTAGACATGTGGGGACTTGATAGTATGTCTGTTTGTTTTGAATATTTATTTATTATTTTTTTTACAATTTGATTAAAACCTAAAAAAAAACGATACTTTTTATGTTTATGTGCATAATTATTTTACCAAGGGACGTGCGCTTGAAAACAAGTTTGATAAAAAATGAATTTTAAACCATACGACTCAACAAGAATAATTTGCACGACTAGTTAATCGAAGATAATCGATTTTGATATTTTTAGGGATTAGACCAATTTCAAATATGAATATGAAGTCCTATAAATATTAAATATATGATGGAAAATTTTACTGTAGCAAATAATATTTTAGATTAATGATAAATAAATAGGGGCTTAATTTCATTTAAAAAATAAATAGGCATGCACGCTATTCTATGGAAAAAAATGCCTTTCTGCAGCGCGTTGAAGTCCGAAATAGAAAATCCCAAGTCAAAACACAGCGCGTGTCTATATCATCTTTTCAAACTTCATCAAGAAAAGCGTTTTGGTGGAAGTACACGTGATAGAAGGCGCGTGAATCCATGAGAATTCCTCGAAGAGCTAAAAACCAAATGAGGTGATGAGCTAAGTACGGTGGTTGTTGCTTGGACCGAGGTGGCGGCCCAAAATCCAACGGCCACTGTTTTTTTGCATGGTTTATTGTGTCCATTCACTTTTTCCCCTTCTCTCTCTTCCGCCGGACTTCTACTGTCTGGAATTTACTGTGTTTCCCAGTAATTTTTGATATTAACTTCTTGACGAAATGTAAAAAAGTTTTGCTGCTTGTCGAAAATAACGTGAAGAAAAAAGATCAGATAAAAATGTTGATTATATTTTAAACTGACGTATGAAAATTATGTAGCAAGATCCAATATGAAAAGGTGAAAAATGTATTAAATGATAGGCCAAAAAGACATCAAATGAATATGTTGGTTATAACTTCGATATTTAATTTGGTACTTATTTATAAATATGTCACGTGAGATCGTGACTTGTTTGAAAAAATTAATTTAAAAATCCGTATAGTACTTATTTGAATCTTGTTAGATTAAACTATTTATTGAAACTTAACGGGTTTTGATATGTCTTTTAAATGTAATGAAAGTTTCACATTAAAAGATTGAAGCCATTAAAAGAAAGTAAGAAAAATAAGTTAATTATACTTTCCATATTTGATTAATAAGAATTATATTCTTTTCACTCATTTAAGAATATTTATCTTACAATTCAATCGCTCGATTGGCTTCATAATATCAGTTTTGCATGTTAATTTTTGTTTAATTTTGCTAAAAATTAGATTTCTATTAGGTTTTAATAAAATTTTATGAAGTATATATTTTAAAAATTGATAAAAAAAGTGTGTTTTTTTGAAATACATGATTAAAATTAATTATTGAATTTGATTTAAGTTTTTATCAAATCTTTTTTAGTTAAACCAAACATGAGCTTAATCTTAAATATCTGTTGTTCTCTATAACTCTATTTATATATATGTCAAAATTAATAATCAACTCATAAAGAGAAACAGTAATTGATTCACGAACGGTGAATATAAATTAAGAATACTTAAAAAAACGTGGTTAAAATTAACAGTTGAAATAAATTGTTGACTAGCATTCCATATACAAATTTATAAATCAATTCATAAGGAGAAAAAATAACGAGTTTCGAAATATATAGATAATAATGAATAATTATATATATCCGATTGAAAGAAATTAAGTCTTTATTTGGTAGAGATTAAAATTTAATTTTTAATAAATTTTGATAAAATTGATGAAATATATTATTGAAAAAAATGTAAATTTCATAAAATGTGTTGTTAAAATTAATTGTTGATTTAAATTCAAACCAAACGGGGCTAATGTATGATACTGATTGGATTTATAAATATATTTCTTGGTTTTGTCCGTTTCTTTCACTGTATCTATCTGTCATGATCCATCACGTGACCAACTTTTTATAGAAATGCCATAGCGGCAGACCGAACCCCGAAACACCCCCCTATTCACTTGCTTAATAATGCTGCTGCTGCTCTCTGCGCCTGCAGATTCTCTCTCTCTCTCTCTCTCTCTCTCTCTCTCATTCACTACTAGGGTGGTTTTTGGTTGTTTTGTTTCTATATTTATTTACAAAGTGGTACAATTTTTTCACCCATTTCACACGACTGATGCTACAGTCTATGATATTTGTTGTTTAAGATTGTCACTGTTTAACTCTTCGTGTTAAACGGATAAACCCTAGTACCCAAAACGGAGAAGGAAGATCACAGTCAAAGTTGCAGAGAGACTGATAGAGATAGATACATACATACATACAGACAGACAGATAGGCAGCTGATATTTATAGAGAGAGAGTGTGTGTGTTTGTGTGTGTGAGTTGGGAGTATAAAGGAGAGGCATGCAGCAGCACCTGATGCAGATGCAGCCCATGATGGCAGCCTATTATCCCAGCAACGTCACTACTGATCACATTCAACAGGTCTTTCTTTTCTTTTCTCCTCTTCTTCTTTCTTCTTCTCTGTGGATTTCTGTTCAAACTTTTCTTCATCTGCTATATCTTTTTCACTTGGCCCCTCTGCCATTTTACCTGCTTTCCTCCCCCTGTCACCTTGTTGCTCAGTTTATACTTAATTGGTTTCCTATTTGTTTCTGCTGCATAATTTGGTATTTGGTGGGGTTATGTTTTTGCTTCTGTTGGCAATTCCTACAATTGAAGCACAGGCACTTATATATAATGATAATGATTCAGAACTGTCCCCTCCTTGCTGCTGCTTGATCAGAAAATAAGCCAAGTGCACCTTTAAATGCGAGCGCTATGTCCACCTTGAAGTTGTACTTGTTATTTTTTTAATAGGTCTAAAGCCCATCTCACACAGATAAGGGTCCCTAAAAATTCTTTATATATCAGGAATATTAGGTCCGTCCATTTTAAGTCTGGGTGAGTGATTAATCCCGTCACTGTATTTCCATACTACTAACCATTTCTTGTTCATTTACACATACAGCTCTCATGACCTTGTGCACTAGATTCTTTAATAAAACTATAATAATAAAACTGGGGTGCAACTTTTTAAAGTTTGTGCACTGAACATTGCCTGCAGTATAACCTGGAAAGCCTTCATTTTCAATCAAGAATTAATGGTACTTTCCTGTAAAAACTGAATTATCTGTGTAGTGTATCTTTTGTAATGCTCCATCATACTGAGATTTTGATCCTTGTCCATACTAATAATTTGGAATTTGAAGTTGTAATTTGTAGGACTCAATGACTAAAGTTGAGTGTATAATTTTTAAATGCAAATTTGCAAAAAATCATGGCTTTATGCCATTCTTGCATGTATAACATAACCACCATAAATATGTATTTTTTTTCCTGATTGTCCTGCTTAATATTGGCTACAATTTAATCCACTTAATAATATTTAAAATTTTCTCTACAGAAACAAAAAATAAGACACGGGGCCTTTCAACTTCAAATTTGTAATATATTTTTTAATTAGGCACTCATTTTTTGTAATAGGGTTTTATGAAGCCTTTCTATTGTAGATTTCTATATAATCGAAGTGTAGGATGTGCTGTTGAGTTATGAATTATGGTAATTCCTTGCCAGAATGTTCACTCAGTTGTTTTTCTTGTGTATCAATATAACAAATGCCTTCAACATGTTCATGCTTTTAGCTAAAGATCAACTGTCCGCCGGTTATAGGTTGCGGGTGCCAAAACATGACTGGTTTTCTTGGTTTTGTATGTTATTGATTTTATATTATCTGCAGTATCTGGATGAAAACAAGTCGCTGATTCTGAAGATCGTCGAGAGCCAAAACTCGGGGAAAATGAGCGAATGTGCAGAGTAACTACTATAACTTTCTTTGCTTCCTTCTCTTCCCTGATCCCAAAATATTGGATATGTTTTTACTGGCTTTTCTTGTAGTTCACTAGATTCAATTTCTTAAATTGAAGTGTGTGGAAGGAGGGAGTTAGTAAATAATGAGCTTCTTTGTATGATAATTTGTTTTCCATCTTTGCATTTTCTTGATTGCAACAAACAATTTCTTCTCAAACACGTTTAACTGAAATCTTGATTGCATTATTAACTATTTTGCTTTTTTCTTCTGAGAAACCTCACAAATGAGGTAACAGTCGGCCATCCAGAAAGGAAAAACTCTTCAACATTTTCTTTTTCCTCTTTCTTCATGAAAGTCCTTTTGAGTATTTGGATTTTTCGGGTTCCATCGAGGCGAAGTTTGATTATTGTTGGTAATTTTCATTTCGTATTTGATATACATGTTCTTAGTGGCCGTAAATGAACATATAGTGCTGATTGGTGAGACAACTTTGTTTAGACGCATTTCCTCTTTTCCCTTTTGCTCTGATATATAGATCACAATGACTTTATCATGGCAGGAACCAGGCCAGGTTACAAAGGAACTTGATGTATCTAGCTGCTATTGCTGATTCACAACCTCAACCACCTAGCATGCATTCCCAGGTAGTTGGCTGCAATATTTTTACATGAAAAGGAATTCGTAGAGAAGAATGGATCATATGTTTGAATTTCGACCTTTGATTTCACATTCGGTAAACTGAATACTTCTGTTTGGACCCACCCAATATCATTGTTTTGTTTTCTTGAAGACATGGCTTTAAATAAGTTAGATCCCTCTCAAATGGTTTAAACTTTTAAATGAGGTGGTTTAACATGATACCAAAGTAAAAACACAAGGCTCGTTGCTGCCCCTCAGTTAGGAAAATTGTTCACGTGTTAGACCTTCTATGAAAATCTATATATGAGAGTTTAACCTTTTAGATGAGAGTTGATTTAACAATTTTCATAATAACTAATTCCAGCAAGTGCAAGTGTTGTTGTTATGATATTTTATCATAGTGAATGACCGATTCATGAAGGTGGAAAGATTAGTTCTTGTTTGAAAAACTTTGCTAAAATTTAATTAGCTTTTTAACTTGTTAAACTTCAATTTTAATCCCACATTTAATGGACCCACAACTTTTATCAACTTTTCAACCACACATTTCATCAATTTTTATGAAAAACTTGATATTATAGTTTTACTTTTATCTAAAGTATCGTTCACCGTCTGGTGCTGTCTTGCAGTATACTGGAGGTGGGATTTTGCAGCCTGGTGCACACTACATGCAGCATCAACAAGCTCAACAAATGGCGCCTCAATCACTTATGGCTGCTCGCTCCTCTATGCTATACAGTCAACAGCAATACTCAGCACTTCAACAACAAGCTTTACACAGCCAGCTTGGAATGAACACGGGAGGAAGCAGTGGACTTATGCTGCAGGGGGAGCCTCATGGTGCTGGAGGTAGTGGTGGACTTGGAGGTGTAGGATTTCCTGACTTTGGCCGCAGCACCACTGGGGAGGGGCTGCATGCCGCTGGAAGGGGAATGGCAGGTGGAGGTAAGCAAGAAGTTGGCAGCAGTGGGCCTGCAGAAGGGCGCGGTGATGGGAGCGAGTCTCTCTACTTAAAAGATGCCGATGATTGAATTTGAGGTGAGTATGGTCGATGAATCTAGTTTTTCTGTTAACTCGGGAATGTTGAATTAGGTACCCTCTATCTCAGAAACTGAAGGTCTGTTGTTATGGACTTGTAATCTATTTATTAGGGAAAGAACTGGATTTTCGTATGGAATGTGAGGATTGTTGGTGCTATAAAATCTTGTATATTTCTACTTCCTTCTATTATGTGTTTTGGTTCAATCTTGTCTCCCCTCTGTCCATGGCATCTGTAGTTCGAGAGTAAAAAAACGTCTTTGTTTTAACCCTTTTTATGTTATCAACTTATATTTATCTATTTTTCATTGAAATTAAAATGTTTTAACTTATAATTTGTTGTCTCTTTTGATTTCTATGTGGAAAGGTTTCAAGTCCTTGTAAGATGGTTTGATTGAGACCACCATTTTTGATATCTGGGGTGCTTGTTTTCACTTTAAGCTCCTGTTTGTCTACCATTAATTTAAAATATTGTTTGCTATAGTAAAATTCTCCACAAGACATTTACTCAATAAAATATTCAATACACAAACCAATAAAGTCACTTTAAATTTTAATTACACATTCTTCAAAAAATATTGTTCATTACTTTATTTTTCTCCCAATAATGGGAGATAAAACACACCCTAAATGGATTGATTTGTTCGTTAACCTTTTGAGTTCTAATTCATTGATTTGTGAACGATAACAAGTCGATAGATGAGCTATTTGTCGGGGTCATTAATTGATTTTTTTTTTTTTTTTTCATATTTTGGGTGTGATTGAATTTTCTTGATTAAGGCTTACATTGATTTACGTAGGTAGAATAAGAGTGATTTTAACTCGAGAGACATAAATTAATCAATTTAGAAGAATTTATTTGGGTATACATAATTAATCATTAACGAACTTTGGTGATTGAGATTAAATGGATATTTATAATGAATTCATGAATTCCAACACTATCATACAAAAATTTTAACTTTTCACTTGTGCATCTTTTTATCATTTTAGTAGATTTAGAATTTTTTTGGATAAATATGAAAACCAATAGTTTTTAATCAAATTGAGCATAAGCATAATTGAATCAACAATTAGATAGGAGTACGATTGTTTTAGATATATTCGCATGAAATTTTTATTAGATCCTTTCAAAATCAATACCTCCATCACTTTGATCATTTTCTAGCTTGCTCATAGGATTAAAAATAACACATAGGAAAATGTTAGTTATATTGTTGTGTGATTTTTGCCTTTTGAGTAATTTGATCGTATGCATTATCAATTTTTAGGGGAAATTTATCGGGTAAGAAGGTTGCATACAGTGACGAGTGAAAATTACATTTAAAAATTCGTGTATTATTTAGTATTACCATTATAGGAAGGAATTAAAAATTCGTATAAGGTATACTAACATCGCCAATTATGTATCATAGAATTCTTCAATCTTTAACCCAAGTAAGTTTGAATACCCTAATTGTGTACTTAAATGACTTTTTCCCCATGGATATTTGTCGAACTTATCAACATCATCAACCAACTAAAACCACTACAATTCAAGTAATGTATTCTCCTCCTCTGTAGCCAAAATAACAAGAATGCCCAACTTGTACTTGTCGCCCTCATTTTTCCCAGCATAAAAGCATTTAAGCAATTCTTTCCTTCTTATCTTTCCTCTACTTCTCTTGAAATGATCCTTTACAAGACGACACTTTTCCCTTACTGTTTATTCACATCTTCAAAATTACCAGCATTAAAACATGTCACTAACATGAACGCTTGTGGCCAAATCTTGCAGGTTTATCATCAAACTTAAACCATGCTTTTTTTTTTTTTTTTTTGAGGTCTTGATCGACCTCAGATTTAACTGGTGCACCAATTGAGATGAGAGTTTTATTTCTCTCAGTTTCAGTAATGGTCCAAAAGAAGTCTTTCGGAACAGTTTTTATGAGCTACATTTAAACTTCATATACCATTTTAATTTTTCAACGATTGCTGATTGTAGCTTCACCCTATCATCTACTGGAATAGCGAACTCCATTTCGATTTTACTGCGGAATGTCTGATGTAGTTCGAATTTATAAACACAATAATAACAACTCGAAACGGATTGCACTTAAGAAAACAAACGCCTTTTCTTATTTCATGAACAACCAAAAAATTCTACAAGACGTTTTAGAGTCTTAAATATGAAAAGAACAGATAATCTACTGGACCAACAGTCTCTTAATGGGTTGAGCTACAAAACAAAATAAATAAATACTGAAAATAATGAACTAAGAAATATTAAGTGTCGTTTTGACTTAGCAAACAAATTCAAACGTTCAAAATCCATCATACGTCATGACTATGAGTTTAATGGGAATCATCGTGAGCTTTCTGAAATAGTGTAATGGGCCCAAAACGGACACTATATGCAAAAGTTATGTCATCTTCTTCGAACACCGACCATTCAAGCATTCCAAATACGCAAGTGTCTGTTCCTCCATACTAACCTCATCAATGTCATCTTACGTAATTTCCCTATATATATGTTTTATATAAGAACCCCTATAAATAATAATTATAGACCATTTCATTTTTAATCCAAAAATTGAAAATTTTAACAAAAACTAACTAAACGTAGGCATGGAAAATAAAATTGATGGCCGTCAACAGGGAGCAAGAAAATTGCGCATCAGAAATAGCTTCAAGAATCAGATTCTGAAAAGGAAGCTGCACTAATTTGTATGCTACACATATTTGAATGTATGCGACACAAATATGCGCAATAAATTTCGTGACCTGAATGTATGCACAATAAAAACAAATCACACCAAAAACCAGAATATGCGCAAACTTCACATGGCATCTTTTGTACATTCACGCAGCAATGTATGCTACACAAATTCAGACAGAATTTCATATGGTTATCTGGACAGCACAAATTAAGATATCACAAATTCATCAACCACAAGAGAAAGGAATCCCCCATAAATTCATCACCGTTTCATATAATTATCTGGACACCAGCAAATCCAGTGTCAACATAAAAAACCAAAAACAGCCTAAAAATCACCATCTACACTACACTTTAAGGTTCGTGCTGCCTTCAAAAATTTCAGAGAATGCTTCAATGTGCTGATGTCCCAACAAGTCTCCTAGCATCTGCCCTTGCGGCTCTTGAACTGGAAGCCTCATTGGCAGTTGTTGGTGTTAAGTCATTCTCCATTTCTTCAAGATCGATTAGCAGTCACTTGTGTGTCAAGCGATGGTCCACCTTCGTTTCTGTCAACAATAGGGACGGAAGTTTCTGGCCCATTACTCAATACCAATAGTTTCAGATTGTCGTTATTTAGTTCAACAATATTTTGTAAATGTTCTAGTGTCCAGTTAATGTATATGCAGCCTGTTTTGGAGATTTCTTTGGTGTCCAGTTAAGAGCAAGTAGGCACGGAACCAACTTTGTTCAATCACTCCAACAGTAAGTGCCTGAATCATCAGCCAGAAAATCACAATATGCTTCCTCACAAGCTGTACTAAAACCAGCAACTTTTAGGCGGAAATCTTCATTGATGAGTATATATTCCGGTTATGGAAATCGCAAGAAAACAAACGAACAAACCAAGTTATAATGGTGAACATTAAGGTTAAAAATCTTTACATAAATCTCCTGCTTCTATATCACAGATAAATACAAAAAAATTAGATAGAACAAAACACGTTTACTATAGAAAGAAAAATTGGCAATCAAAACAACTTCGAATTTTTGAAATTCAGTCCTCACCTTCTGATCCATTCGCGTCGTCTTCTGGATTTGTGCGTGCATCTTTGCGTGCTGCACAACGCTGCAGAAATGGCTTCCAGAACTGCTCGAAGAGGTAAGCTTTCGCCAATATTTATACACCCACTAAAATCGAAATCCCCGACTAAAATTAGAATCCCCAACCCCTCACCAAAAATTCAAAACAGACGGTAACTTATGCTCACTAATCGACACCAATGATGCATTAACATCCTTTTATAATATGCTCAAAATGAAACCCTCGCCACCCATCTGGTCATTTAACAAATTGCTAGGCTCTGTTGCCAAAACCAAGAATTATCAAGATGTCATTTTTATGTACCAGAGGATGGTTGAAGTTGATGTTGTATTGCCGGATATTAGTACACTTAATGTTTTGCACAATTGTTACTGTTGCTTGAATAGGGTTGATCTTGGTCTTGCTGTTATGAGTGGGGTTTTTAAGAGAGGGTATAATCCAAATAACTTGATAGGACTCAACAACATATAAATATTTCCATTCAATAAGTTGATGTAGGGGGAGGGGTCGTTTGGGAATTTTATGTAATAAAACAAGTAGGCGTCAATAATTTGAAGGATGTATTCGTTCTGTTATTTTCATTCTGAATTGGAGAGTTCCAGCCTATCGAAAGTTGGGTTTCCTTGTAATTTTATTTCCTTTCCGTTGTATTTGTTTGTTAAAACTCAGTAAAAGAAAATACACAAATACATGGATAAATTTTTCCATTCTGTGTTCACAATTCAATTTGTTCCAATCCTAGATTTTACAATTCTGTTTGTTGTCGTTGAGATCTTCCAATCCATTTCAATAGCAAATTAGTTCCAGATTTAATCTTCAGATTTGAGGTTCTAAAACTTTCTAGCTCTCCACTGATGTGAAAGCTGTATCGAGCTCATCTTGTTGAGAATACTTTGGGAAAGCAAAAATTTATCTATTTAAGTAACTTAGAATTATCCTCGGGTAATACTATAAAAACTTGCTGGTTTGATAGTTTAGCATTTCCTATCCACAAATTGATGATTTGGACGAGCCCTGACAATGTCACCTTGACCCCTTTCTGATGTTTTTCCAGAAAAATGGTTGTAAAGCATGGAATATGGGCTTGAGGATTTGAAGCTTCTCTTTCTGTGGTATAGTTATTACACCATGGATGGTAATCGTCTAAGTCAGCAATACTTCAAGGTTAATTCTTTAAATCCTATACCATTTCAGGGACTTACAGTTGGTCCAGTTTTTCAGATGTTATGCCAATCCATGATAGTGAGTTTAAAGTTATAAGCCAAGTCTTAACCGAACGATCTAGAAATGAATTGGTTGTATTTCATTATTGAAGTATGAGAAATCAAGATGCTAAGTATGTGATCTTACAAAATCTTAGTTTAATTCCTTGTCTGAAGAATCTTATATCCTCTAGTTATTCTTGTGTTAATCATGCTGATTAGTTTAACAAATTGAGGTGTTTTGTTCAAAATTTGGTTAAGATTAAAAGGATATTTACAATAATGGATGGATTTCAAATTTGGACAATTTGGACTTCGATTATGCTAGTGCAGAGGAGTAGACAACTCCCAGAGCTTCTCTTCGTTGACAATGCTTGTGATTTATGATCACGTGAATCTATCTTTATGATGCTTTCTTTAACTTTTAAGCAACTATGCCGGTAAAATCTTTCAACAATCAATTGATAGTTCTACTGCAATCAATCTCATTTACTGTGTATTTTGATGACATAAATCTTTAGGAATAATCGGCAGTAAAATAAGTTCTTGTGAACTTTGATACTGTAAGATGAAGCCATACTGGACTGTTATTCGGTCCACATTGGTATAGCTGAAGATATTTGTTAGTTTCTAAATCATGAGATTGAAACCATAAGGAAGTTCCCAGAGAAGCGGCAGGTTTTCAAGTTTGGCTTACATTTTCTTTTCCTCAACTTTTAATTTTGAAATCAAACATTAATTTTAACCACTCATTTCATCTTTCATCGTATTCCACTTCATGAACTGAATCGTTATCTTCTTATGGATGCTCTAATGGATGTTTACTCACGAGGGTTACACAAATGGAGCAATGAAAATCTTTTTTGTTGTGAGATAACAACAACTGCACTTGCTTGTTTGAAGTAATTTTGATTGGAAATGAAAGCTGTCCATTTCTAGGGAGAAGAAATCTCATTTCAATTTCATTCAAAAATGAATCAACTTTACAAAGATCTAGTACTTCACAATATAGATCATGATACGAAATATCTAAAGATATTGGAACTCCATCCACCATTTCATCACTCCCACTTCGTTTCCATATCCATTTTCCTTGATCATCGTTAATAAAGTCACCAAAATAAAATATAGCAATCCACATTATTGAGTCCATATCTCTAATTAGAATAGCGTGATTTTAGAATGTTAGCAAATAATTAATCGTAGTAATTTAAATTGATTGCAGTTGTTTTTTCCGTCGTTTAAGACGACCACAGTTTTTAAAAAATCTGTAATGACTCAACTAAAAATATACAAGATTGTGCTTTTCAAAGCTACTTGAGATAAAAAAAAATACATTCAAACACTTTAATAAACAGAAATGGCAATGAATATATGTACAAAATAAAAATAAAAATGTAAGATTAAAAAATAATTAAAAGTGATAAGAATATCTTACCAATATAAAATGTAGAAATGTATGGTTTTGTTTTTTGTACGTGCTTTCTTATATTTCAAGTAAAACTAGATAAAAAGATGAAAGGAAAACAAAGAAGTAGAAGATTATAGATAAACTAAAGAAGAAGAGAAGAAGAAAGCTGGAGTTCGAAAGAAGAACAAAATAGTGAAACTAAGGGTTATAATTTGAAAAATGGATATTATGGTCATTATACGCCAAGGGTATTTGAGATATTTCAATAGTATGGAAAAGGATGATTCGGGCATTTTAACGTAAAAAAGGCTTCAAAAACTTTTCTCTAGTAAGTTAGGCCTAAAAAAGTTTTGAATGGCTTGACAATGCCTTTTATAAAAAATACCCCATATGTGTCACTATCCATTTCTGATGTGCTCAGCATGCATGTGTGTTTGCCTTGTGTTAATTAGCAATTACTTCTCAGTAGAACAGTCAAAATTTTCTTCATTAGTATCAAAATCCTGTAAACTTCGGAAAAATGTAAATTTATTGTGGTGGGATTTTAGGCATGATGAAGAGTATGTGAATGATTTGGAGTGCAGCTTGTTACTTGGTGATGGATGTTGCCGAAAGTGCAGTCATATATCTCAGCGTTGCATGAGTTGTAAACTTTTGCTGTTCCATTTCCGCCTAAATTTAGTAGTTCAGAAAAAAATTGTCCTTTTACAAGGAAGACGGGAAATGAAATCGAGTGGTCGGTGGGTGAATGGGGTTGGGGGTTGAGAATAGGACTCTCAAAAGAACCAGCTATCTTCACGTGAAATTATCTAATAGAATAATTCATAAGCAAGTCTTTTATTAGGAATTCGCCATTCAAATGCTCGTGTTTTTTTCCAGCCTTTCTTTTCTTTATTGGTTCCTCATTATGTACTCGATTAGAGCTTGGCCTCAAAGATGATATATTGGGGACTGCTTGTCTATGAAATGATAGTATGTCCTTCTATATGACTTCTTATCGGAATCTGATCTGTATTTAATTTCTTTTATAATGTGTTATGTGTTCAGAATATCGGAAATATTTTACACGACATAACTGAAAAATCTGAAGACTCAGATGGTTATGGATTGTAACTTAACCTAGGAAAGGTAATGCGGAAACAACATGAATCATTTTCAACTAAAAGGTAAGTTTTCTTGCAGTGTAAAGGTTGAAAGATATGATCTTCAATAGAAGATACGAGAACTTCCACTAAATATGTTATTGACTCTTCCTCGTCTTTCTTTGCAAAATCAATGAGAATGAGTCGGGAAGGTCATGAATCTTTAGATTTAGTTCATAGCTGATGTGGGACCGAGGTTAGGATGCAACTTTCTTCCTCAGCGGCTAATCTTTAGGTAATTGAATCTTTAATCAAGTGATCGTTTACTTTTTTTTTTTTTTTTTTTTCCTTTCTTACATTTGCAATTCTGATCGCCTTGACAATAGGAAGACTTCAAACCTGTGCTTCAAGAACTTTAAACAACTCATCCATTTTCTCTCTTGCTACCTTTTCTTTTATATAATGTAGAGGACCCTGAACCTCCCACATTTATAACTTTCTTCATGCTGACAATTATTTTGTCTTTCAATTTGTTTGGCCTATACCTAGGTAGTAAACAACTGGTGAATTATAACAACAAAGAAGCACTAGTAGAGAGACGTACATACAACTCATTAATCTATAAAAGACAAAATTTATTTTAAAGAATTGACCAAAAAATTAATAATAACAGACCAAGCAAAAACTCGAACAAGACAATGTATAGTGTAACATCCCGAAAATTTGAGAAAAGAAAAATAAAAAATTTATTTGTTTGATATGTTATATTTTTATATTTTGAAAGTTTGAGAACTAAAATGAAATAAGTTTTATATTCTTATTTTATGTGGGCCAAATAATTAGTTTTTGATAAAACGAGATTTATATACCAATATTATACTCGTTTGATAATTCGTAATTAATTATGAATTTTAGGCTCGAGAAAAATTTAATTTGAATTAAGTTATGTCCAATATATTGTAATTTTAAGAATGTGATAATGATTACTATTGACGAGAGTTTAATTGGTTAAAGAATGTATTTTGGTTGGCAACCTTCATGTGTGGAATAAGTTTTTGTATTGATTTGTAGTTGGTTATTGTGTCAATCATGTAATGATATGATTGATTATTTTAAACTTCTATCAAATTTCGAAAAAAGTCATTGTCATCCNATAAGTTATGTCCAATATATTGTAATTTTAAGAATGTGATAATGATTACTATTGACGAGAGTTTAATTGGTTAAAGAATGTATTTTGGTTGGCAACCTTCATGTGTGGAATAAGTTTTTGTATTGATTTGTAGTTGGTTATTGTGTCAATCATGTAATGATATGATTGATTATTTTAAACTTCTATCAAATTTCGAAAAAAGTCATTGTCATCCAATTTGTTGAGATACGTTTCTACAATCCTAGGTACACTAGGATTCTATTTTTTTGCCCTATAAATACCCATGT
>CAIGRN010030231.1:0-19340 GCA_903798345.1 Fraxinus anomala
TGGAATCAATTCAATAAAGTGACAGAAATTAAAAAAATGATATCAATTCAAAAAAGTGACAATACTAAAAAAAGTGACGAAACACGGATCACTTTTTTGGGTGAATTGTATCACTTTTAAATAAAAAGTTAAGTGTAATGTCACTTTTAATTAAAAAAAAGGGCATATAATATCACTCTCATTAAAAAGTGAAGTGAAATACAATGTCAATTTTGTTACAAAGTGATATTTGTCACTAAAAAAGAGACAATTTTTTTTTTTTAAAAGTAACAAACAATAAAAAAAAGGTGATAGAAAAAAATGACAAATACTAAAAAAGTGACATGAATTTTTAAAAAGTGACAATCATTCAGAAAAAGTGACAAAAAGTTAAAAAAAAAAAAAAGCAAACATTCGAAAAAGTGACAAAACACCGATCGAAAACAAAACATTCATAGCAAAAACATATATTATGCAAATTCAACCACTCCACCTCCACCACCACGCCACCACTCCAATAACCAAGGCTCCAAAACCATTTTTACAGCAAGGTGAATACTTTCACTCAAAACTCAGAACAAAATTAAGTTACTTGAACAAAATTTTATTCAAAAGTAACTTTTATTTATTTTTTGGCTAATTTTGCAAGTAAATCTCTTTAATGAGTTGGTCTAGTGTATGCCAAGATGATCCGCCCTCCATCATGGAGTTCCTTGCTGCCTCGGCCACTTGCTTCACCTTCTTCCTCACCTCGTCACCCTTTTCCCTTTCCATAAGTTCTTTCACTTTATTCTTCAAGCTCTCCGCGAGCACAAATTTGTTATCCGACCCATTAACTGTTTCAACCCGTAACCTAATTTTCATCTCTTCCACTACCATTTTTGCATTCAGTGGTTGCTCCGCCATCATTGGCCATGCTAGTGTCGGAACTTCTGCACTTATGCTCTCGAACACCGAGTTCCAGCCACAGTGACTCAGAAATCCTTGCACGATTTCGTGTTCAAGAATCCGTTTTCGATCAACCCATTCTTTTACTACGATTCCTCTTTTCTTTATCATGTCTTCAAATTCATCACCTAATTCTATTCCATTCTTTAGTTGAATGCCAAATTTCATGGTAGATTCCACCATCCAATGGAGGAACTGATCTGATATGATACAGGTGACATGCGGACTTTTTGGAATTTTGTTTTAGTTTAGGAAGTAATTAATACGGAGTTTATGTGATGTTTAATTATCTTAGGGTATTAATCCAATTGGGTTACTTTTTAGAGCATTGGACCTAATTTTCCCATTAAAACTTGATCCATGAATTCTTCCCAATTGTAAAACAATTGGCCCAATAAACCCACCTAATCTGACTTTATGCCACAAATCCACTAGTCTCAATCCAACTGAATTACAAATGAATTCCAAACAAACCCGTTTCCTCTCTCTCTCTTTTTACTAATCAAATCAATGATGCCTCCAAATCCAACCAAGTCCCAGTTGAAAATTTTAAAGCCTAGTTTCCTCCCCAGCCTCTTGTGACTTCGCTGCGCTAGCTTCTCCACCTTAGAGTATCCTGCCATCGTGCTCTTTGGCTATTTCTTGCACTTCCCAATTTCCCATCTGATCATTTAAAAAAGAAGCAGCCTTTCTACCAACACCAGACTTTGTCTCATTTATTAAAGTGCATGCACTGAGAATCCTGAATTAGTACTTCTCCTGATTTTGAACTTCCACGAATAGTTAAATGATAAACCTTATAATAGGATTTAATAAAATATGATTTTTCTCATTGCAGTTATCTTTATAAACATAAAACAATTTGATTAGTTAAATTTTAGATAGAATGATGTTTTGGACTTTCGGAGGTAAATTGAATTGTTTTGTACATAAAAACAGCCCATGATAGCTCTAAATGTTGGTTGTTCATTGCTAGATGGATACTTACTTCATACTCAATTTCATACCCGCTGGGATACATTCATACACATTTAAATTTAGCTCGTATTATTCTTACCATCACTATTTTTTTTTTCCTTCCATTTGTTTGCTAATTGCTATTGCATATTGATAACGGTATATGTTGAAATGAAACTTTTAGATTGTTATTGCTGTATCGACTTATCATTGAATTATTGTTGTCTTGTCAATACGTTGTTGGATTTTTTGATTGTTGTTGGTGGGTTGGATTGGTGACTTTTGTATTATTTTGGTGATTTTTAGAATTTACAAATGGTATGTCAACCTCCTACAAAGAAAAGCAGAAGTCTTTTTCGTTCTTTAAAAAGGCATATCAATCTAGTTAAATAACATGATGTGTTGATCCAAAATCAACTTTCAATTCCTATCGTGCCGTTCTGAAGTTCATCTTAAAAGAACATTTTCAACAATAAAACATGTGAAGACTAAACTTACTTAAAGTGATGGATAACTTTCTTGCTAATTTATGCACTCTTTATGGAACGAGAACTTGATAATAAAATAGATATAGATTCTATTATAAATGATATTATATTTTCAAATCTCGTCGAGAACAACTTCAACATATAATATGATTTAGAGTAATTATATTCACACTATAATTTTTATTTCTTGCACCACATTTTTAATTGCACTTAATGTTCTAAATCTTTGCTCATTATAGCACTTATATCCCTAACAATTTTTCATGTCATTCTTATTCTCAAACTTTTCATTAATTAATATATTTTGTATTTGATAAAAATTTGTGTCCAAAAATTCGTTGAAATTGTGTAAAACGACTTATTTTTTCATCATATTTTTAAAAATATATTAATGAAACGTGAATTTTTTTTTTTCTCATTTCAAAGAATGAGAACAAAATATTTTGATATAAATTATCATCAAGGATGAGATGTACTAATTAATGAAATGTTGAAGATAAAAATTCAACGAAAAAAAAGTTAAGAAAATAATTGCGACAATGAGAAAAAATTGAAAAGTTTAATTGCAATTAAAATATGGTCTATCAAATAAAAATTGTGATGACAATATAACCATCCTATAATTTAACGACTTTTTAAAATTTCAAGCCCCCAGGCCCATACCGTAAATATATTTTTAGCAATTATGTTTGGTGTACATCATTGCTTACACTTTGCCACATGGCATTATTTAATTGGATAATCTAAAAAAATAGCTTTTTCAACCAATTATTTGTTGACAACAATGCAAATGTCAACAGTAATATAATAAATAAGTGTACAAATGATATAATCCTAATTTTAGATAATCGAAGCGTGAGTCTCTTTGAATGTGGCTCATGCCAGATACTGGATATAGATAAGAAAAGAACCAATTGAAATGCCCAAAAAATGGTTATAGAGTTATTTTGGAGCAATTTAAAAACATCACATAAATTTATATATCGCTTGTGAAATGCTACATCACACACGATTGATATCACTTGTCCAGTTGGTACTCCACTAATAATAATAAACATAATGCATTATTATTTAGATAGATTTATTGACCCGAGAGATTAATCAAATCTCATATACCAGTTATAGATGATTCATCTCAAATTGATGTCTCAAGAGGAAAAATGCTTAGCATTATATAAATCATGCGCTTCAAACGTGGTACATTTGATTTCTAGAGAAAAATCCCAAAACATACAAATAAAAATGGAACAAATAATAAAGATAGTCCACCGAAGAGATGTATACTCTTAAAAGGTAGCATAACTAATTTTAAAATAGAGGTTAAGGTACTTGAAATATTAAAAATGGAGAAATCTCGATAAATTATGTCATAGTGGTGAAATAGAATCGAAAAAAAGTTGTCGACACCATTTCTTACATGATATAGCGCTTTATATTATGAATATTAATGAGGATATAGAATAAAATCCCTCAAGGAATGTTGACATAGAAATGATTGTCTACAAGAACATTACGTGTACAATTGAATTCATTAAAAGTTTGAAAGTTTTGGACTTGTAGTTCGAACAGTTAAATGTATAAAGCCAATGTCATTTGTGAGTCTGTGACACACGAATATTTGAAAACTAAGTCTTAAGATATAAATAACAACTTGTAACACAATAATTTTCGCCATGAACTGTCGTTAAGTGTAAAAGAGATAGGACATTTGTGGTGGATGCAATTACACTTCAATATATTATTAGATAGGTGATGCATGAAAACCTTAATGCACGTTTAATGAATATGGTTATAACCCTTATATAACTTGATATCCATAGAAAACCCTTGAAAGATTTATATATCAAGAATTTATATATCAAATTTTCCAAAAAAAAAAAAATTTATTCAATCAAATTACAAAGATATTTTGCAATCTAAATGTTAGGTTTTATTGTAATTAGCAAGTTTGTGAAAAAAAAGGACTGAAATTAATATAATGTAAAAGTCAAGGAGTAAGTTGCAATTTGTATAAGTTGAGTTGTATATGTTTTAGAGTTCGAGTATAAAAAGAGGAGAAAAACGGCGCCGCAATTTCGCTAGCTTATCGCCATGTCTTCGCTCGAGCGACAGAAACAGAAACTTCGTCGCTTGCCTCCCACCTTGTCCTTGCTCGATCGACAACTTGTCGCTTGCCTGTCGTTGATCTCTCGCTCGAGCGACAATGTTATCCGAAAAGTTTTAATTCGTGTTTCTAAGGCTTTTTGTTTGGCTCATTCAACTTTAAACCTGCAGCATAAATACCAGCACGTCTCTGAACGATTTTTTCTAAGGTTGAACATTGAGAGAACTCATAATGCTCCATATCTTCTTCATCAAATTCATCCCTAGCCTTCAATCTTCATCGTTTGATTTGTTCTTGACGGTGAAAACATCAAATTCACTTAATCCAAATACCAAACTGCTTACTTCCTAAACATCTGTCATTGTTCTGACGACTAAGGCTTTGTGTTTGGCTCATTCAACTTTAAACCTGCAGCATAAATACCAGCACGTCTCTGAACGATTTTTTCTAAGGTTGAACATTGAGAGAACTCATAATGCTCCATATCTTCTTCATCAAATTCATCCATAGCCTTCAATCTTCATAGTTTGATTTGTTCTTGACGGTGAAAACATCAAATTCACTTAATCCAAATACCAAACTGCTTACTTCCTAAACATCTGTCATTGTTCTGAAGATCAAGGGAAGGTAACTGGAGTTCTAGTTGTTGTTAGAGAATGTGGAGTTTTTCGTTGATCCACGGGAGATAGAAGAATTCACAAAACTAGGAATTGATGCAGAAGCACGCAATTCAGGAGAGCTTTGAAAATTGTAGTCAGGAGTTGGTGCAGGAACACGCAATTCAGGAGGGTTGTAGAAATTGGAGTCAGGAGGTCGAAAAATACTAGTGGTATTCGCGTTTGACAGACTATAAGTTTAAATTCGTTTATAGTGGACTTTTTTTCTGGTAAAGTGCCTGAAGTTTTTTATCCAGTTGGGATTTCTCCGTGATCGTTCTGTATGTTATTTACTGTTTTCATATAATTGTGACAATTCAACATAGAGAAATTGGATTGATTGATTAGCCATCTAGAGATAATTAAAAGTGAGTTGTTGCTATTTAATTATTAGTTTTTAATTCCGTATAATCACCTATCCACCTCCCATCTAGGTGTAATTTGGGTCGAATCTCATAATTTCAATTGGTATCAGAGCCACATTTCGATTCCTGGCCCATAATAAATCTAGATTAGTCAGTCACTATCTGTGCCTCCTTTTTTACGGAAGCAACTATACATACTAGAAGGTTAGAATGAGAACATTCCTTAAAGCCTTAGATGTGCGTATTTGGATTAGTGTACAAATTGGTTGGTTTGCACCTTCATCTACTGTTGCAGATATTGTTACACTACCGATATTTCTCTTTAGACCAAAAATGAATTAGCTGAATGCAACTAGAATAGTAAAGGGCTTCATGCCCTATTTATGGCTATGTCTGCAGAGGAGTTTAGGAGAGTGTCGATGTGTAAAATTGAGAAAGAAGTTTAAAATATTTTAGAGACCACACACAAGGGAACCAAAATCGTTAAGAACTCTAAACTGCAAATGTTAACCTCTAGGTAAGAAATTAGAATGAATGACGATGAATCGTTCGATGAATTCTATACAAAACTTAATGACATAGTAAACTCCAGCTTCAACCTAGGTGAAAAGATCTTCGAGTCTAAGATAGTTCGAAAAGTCTTTAGATCCCTACCTGAATGGTTTAGACCTAAGATTATAGCAATTGAAGAAAGTAATGACTTAGATGCTGTTAAGATAGAGGAACTCGTAGGATCCCTTCAAACCTAGGAACTTACCATATCTCAACCGAAGAAGGTTTAATCCATAGCCATGAACACCATTAGAGAAGAAGATAGTGAGTCTACTGACGTTGAGATCCTTAAGGACGATGAAATAACTTGTTTCATTAGGAAATTTTAGAAAGCGATGAGGAATATGAGAAAACCCTAAGAAATGAAAAATGATGTTCCTAGTAAATTCTCGAAAGATAAGCGTGATAAGAATAATCCTAAGACTTCTAGTAAGAAAACCTAGTCAGTTAGATGCCATGAGTGTCAGATTTTTGGTCACTATAGAAATAAATGTCTTAACTTTAAGAAGATTTTGAATAAAGGAAAGGGTCAGACGTTAGTTGTGATTCTGACTGATGATGAGTCAGAACTCTAGGGTTATTTTGCAACAAAAACCAAAAAAAAGGCCATGGGGATTCGAGTGCAGAGTGATACCTCGGCGGTGAGGATGAACAAAACTTTATGGCTTTCACGTCTAAAGATGAGATTGAATCTGATAAGGAAAGTGAAAGTGTGGAATATGATGAACATAGTTAGAATTCTGAGGAAGACTCTGAGGATGAGACCGATATACACGAGTCTTATCGACAGCTGTTTGAAGAGANACCTCGGCGGTGAGGATGAACAAAACTTTATGGCTTTCACGTCTAAAGATGAGATTGAATCTGATAAGGAAAGTGAAAGTGTGGAATATGATGAACATAGTTAGAATTCTGAGGAAGACTCTGAGGATGAGACCGATATACACGAGTCTTATCGACAGCTGTTTGAAGAGAGTTTTTAAATTAAGAAGGTCAATAAAGTCGTGCTAAAAAAGGTTAATGAATTTGAAAGAGAGAGAAAGAGAAATTTATAGCTGACCTTCAGGATTGTACCAAAAATCTAAGTGCGTTGAAATTTGTTAATGAGAATTTAGAAGCTAAAGTTAAATCCTTAACAAGTGACCCAGAAAAATCTAATACTCAACTTCATAATGAGTGGTACTCAGAAACTCGATAATCGGTTAGGGATGAACAAGCATGGTGGAAATATGCACCTCTAGGATACGTTCAAAATAGTAATACTACTGCTATTAGATCCAAGACCACATTTGTCCCAACCACGAACAAAGTTAAGAATGCTATTAATCTTGAACCCAAGGATAAGAATGTTTTAGGATCGAGGCCTACTAGACAACGTATGACCAATCGTCATATAAATCACCGACCACCGCCGCGTAGGTTTGAACCTATGTTTATTTCCACCTGTCACAATTGTGGTGCACTAGGACATACAAGACCTAGCTGTCATAGACTTGCTACTAGAAGTAGAAGTCAGTATATCTCGAGCAAGGTTAACTTTCTAGCCAATCAGGTTAGCCACTTAACTGAGATGATGACTCAACTTACTAGGATTACATCTACTTCTAAGAGGGTCTGGATTAAGAAAAATGATATTCCTAGGTCTAATGAACAATTGAATTGCTATGTTGCCCACGTTGCACTTAAAACTCAAAATAACTCTATGTGGTATCTTGATAGTGCTTGTTCTAGACATATGTGTGGTAATATAGCCTTGTTCTCTACTCTTGATGATTGGAATGGATGTATGGTTACTTTTGGAGACAGGGCTACTGCATCTATCCTAGGTAAAGGTACTGTTAATTTTGTCCAAAAACGGTGTATTGTATATGATTCTACTGGTAACGTTGTCCTTAAAGGCGTAACAACTTCTGACAATGGTTATGGAGTTCTTCCTGATTTCAACTGTATGTAGCAATGCCAAGATTGATGTGACTGAACTGTGGCATCAACGCCTTGGTCATATGAACTATAAGAGTTTGTCTAAGCTAGCTAAGCAGAAACTTATTAATGGTTTACCTAAACTTGAAAAAATTGAAAACACTCTATGTGGACTGTGTGAACAAGGTAAACAGGTTAGAGTAAATCATAAACAAACTTCTAAAATTTTGACAAACAAGCCACTAAAATTACTTTATATGGACTTAGTGGGATCATCTAGGACTGATAGTCTTGGTGGTAAACGCTATATTTTGGTTGTGGTAGATGATTTCTCTCGATATACGTAGATTGAGCTATTGAGAGAAAAAACTAAGGTTTTTAGTCTTGTCATATCATTTTTCAAAAAGTTTAGAAATGAGAAAAACTTCACAATAACTAGAATTCGTAGTGATCATGGAAGAGAGTATGAAAACTCTAATCTTGAGAACTTCGGCCTGCAGGAGAGAATTCGGCATAAGTTCTCCTTACCAATCACTCGAGAACAAAATGGAGTAGTTGAGAGGAAAAATCGTGTACTTCAAGAAATGATTAGAGTCATACTTTATGGTAAGGGACTAGCTATGCATATCTGGGATGAAGCCATCGACACATAGTGAACATGGTTTACCTTAGACCTAAAACTGATAAGGCACCGTATGAGATCTGAAAAGGTAAAAGGCCTACAGTCAAGTACTTTCGTGTGTTTGGCAGCAAGTGCTATATTCTAAGAGATAAAGAGAATTTGGGCAAGTTTGACTCCAAGAGGGATGAGGTAATTTTTCTAGGATATTCTAGAAATAGTCGAGCCTATCGAGTATACAATTCTCATACACGGATTGTGATGGAGTTCATCAATGTCCTGATAGATGATACTTGTAGTGAGGGGGAGATTGGAGGAACTTGGGAAGAGTTAGATCACTCGAGTGTAGATCCCGTCACGATAAGTGAACCTAAAGAAACTTCAATTCCCGATCCTTTACATGCTTCTAAAGGTCTAGATATATCTAATAAGGAGTCCTCACCTGATAATAAAACTAAACCTCCTAAGGAAACTTCATCTAGAGTTAAGTCTAATCATCCTAAAGAAAATATTATTGGGGATTTAGATGAAAGGATGAGACTTTGTAGGAAGGTTTTAAACAACCTGACATTTTCTAGTTATGTGTCTCAGATTGAGCCTAAGAAATTTGAAGATACCCTTAGTGATGAATATTGGGTAAATGCGATGCATGAGGAGCTAAATCAATTTGTGAGAAACATCCTATGGTATTTAGTCCCTAGGCCCGATGATTGTAATGTTATAGGTACTAAGTGTATATTTAAGAACAAAACCAATGATCAATGTACCATAACTAGGAACAAAGCTAGGTTTGTTGCCCAAGGATATACTCAGGTTGAATGAGTTGACTTTGATGAGACCTTTGCCCTTGTACCTCGAATTGAATCCATTAGAATTTTTCTGGCTGTTGCTTGCACATTAGGATTCAAATTATATCAAATGGATGTCAATAGTATCTTCTTGAATGGTGAAGCTTATGTTAAACAACCTAAAAGATTTATTGATCCTAAGTTTTCGCATTGTGTCTACAAGTTGAATAAAACTTTGTATGGTCTTAAACAAGCTCCTCGAGCTTGGTATGATAGACTAACTGCATATCTCGTGGAACATGATTTTTCAATAGGTGGTGTAAATAGAATTTTATTGATTAGACACATTGAAGAAACCATCACCATAACTCAAATTTTTGTTGATGACATCATCTTTAGTTCTCCTATTGATTCTCTTGCTCATGAATTCCTTGAATACATAAAGCAAGAATTTGAGATGAGTAAATTTGAGATGAGTATGGTTGGAGAATGAAATTACTTTCTTAGTTTCCAAGTAAAACAAATTGATGATGGGTTGTTTATATCTCAATCGAAGTATGCAAAAATCTTGTCAAACATTTTGGACTAGATAGCAAGAAACACACTAGAACCCCTATGAGTACTAGTGTCAAGTTAGGTCATCATACTATAGATAAAAATGTTGAGCAGACACTTTACATGTATGATATGTAGTTTATTTTATCTAACTGTAAGTAGACCCGACATATTCTTTAGTGTTGGGATATGTGCGCGCTTCCAAGCTAATCCTAAATAATACCAACTGAGGGTTGTGAGACGTATCATTAGATATGTCAATGGAATCGTAGATTATGGAATCCTGTACTTTCAGGATTCTAATCTTGACCTTGCTGGCTATTCTGATACCGATTGGGTTGAAAATACCAATGATCAAAAAAGTACTTCCGGAGGTCGTTTTTATGTTGGTGCTAATCTTGTAGTTTGGATAAATAAGAAATAAAATTCTATTTCATTGTCCATGGCAGAGCCCGAATATATTGTTGCAAGAAGTTGTTGTACTCAATTGCGTTGGATGAAGTAGATGTTGAGTGATTATAGAGTTGAACATGGTATTATGATTGTGTTTTGTGATAACACTAGTACCATTAATATTTTCAAAAATCTTGTTCAACACTCTCGAATCAAACATATTGATATACGTCATCATTTTATTCAAGAGCTTGTAGAGACCCGTGTTGTAACTCTTAAATACGTCTCTACAGAGAACTAATTAGCTGACCTATTTACCAAATTGTTAGATGGTTTGAGATTTGAATCTCTTAGGATGGCTATTGGTGTCTACATACCTCTTTGATTAGGTACTTAGGTACATGCATGTGCAATTCATTGAGTCCATTCATTCTTGCATGCATCTCATTTATTTTTGTTTTGTTTTTTTTTTTAAATTTTGCTTTGCTTTTAACGTTCTTGGTAGTTTTTAAAAATAATAATAAAAAATTTGTACTACTGGACATTTCATGATGTTTTTAAATGTTGCGTATGTGACTGAATATGCATTCATCTGATCTGTAATGTAGTTTTCATTAGTTGGTTAGGTTTAATGTAGAGTACTGAGTATATGTTTCTTCATGTACCATTTGTGCAGCACACACTATGATCTTGTGAGTGAGTCTGGACAGCGCATGTGAGATTTGAAATGACAGTTATCTGTTGGTAATGTGACTTTGAATATGAATTGACCTTATCTTAGTTGACCTAAGATATAGTATAGTTCCCTGAAAAATAAAACTAAAATGTATATCATCTTATACTCTTCTTTGTAACTTAGTTGACTCGAGTAATTAAATTCGAGGAATTTCTCATAATCTGATGCCCTAGGTCAATTGACTTGGAGTCATTGGCCCAACACTCGTTATATAGGTTATCTTAGTCGCTTAATGGAGAAGAGTCTGCACATAAGATGTAATAACTAAGAAAAATGATATGATGAAAAAAATATATAAATTGTTTAAAAAATTATATGCTCAAACTCAGGGGAGAAAATAACAATATACGTGAAAATGAGCTTTATTTTAATGTCCTAATAATCTTATGGGTTTGACTTTCATTAGTAAGAGAAAATACTTATTTAATAGTGATATTCGTATGTCATTTCTTACAAATTTAAAGTTTGAAGTCATGTTTACAAACCAATAGTGACGCTTCACACACATGAGTCTTTTACACACTGTACTCCAGTTAAACTTGTTTTGAGTATGTGGAAAAATTATTTTTGATGATGCATGACTTGTAAACATTTGCATTTTTTTATTCATCTTATCTGTTGGAGTGCGTACCATGATTTTTTTTTTTTGAAAAGGGGCTATTTTTTAAAATTTTCAAAAAATGTACTATTTTTGTCAATTTGGTTTCACTCGACTCTCACTCGAGCTACAAAAGTAGAGGCTTTTTCGCTTTCCTAGCGCTCACCTCTCGCTCGAGCGACATGCCGTTTAAACACGTGTCGTGTTTTCATTTTTTTTCTCAATTTTTCTTTCTCAATTTTTCTTTCTCTTCCTCGCCATTTTTTCCCAAATTCTTGGTGTCTCCTCTCTCATTTGATTCTTGAACGACAATTATACAAGTTTTGAGTGCCAATTCTTCAAAAATAATAATAATAATAATAATAATAATAATAATAATAATAATAATAATAAAGATAAATCATACACCAATCCATGAATTTTTAAGGTTAAAATTGAAAACCCTATTTTTTTTTCTCGAATTGCATTTTGGGGTTTTTGCTTTCTTGTTGATTATAAGTTAAATTCCTTCACATGCATTTCATCTTTAGGTCATGCATGTATTTTTTCATGTATTTTGCATCATAAACATTGCTCAATTTTGGCATTTGGTTCGTTCACTTGCATTTGGGTTCTTCATGTTTTTTTTTTCCATCTCATTTTTTCCTGATTTTTGGTGGGGAATGAGATATCATTACTAGGTTAGATTGCTTGGGTTTTGAGTGGTGGTTTTCCCTCGATTTGAAGCTTGGTGTTTGTTGGGCATTCTTGTCGCACGCCAAGTATTTGTCACATTTCCTCACTGTTGTGTCCTGTTGCATTTTCGTGTCTTCGTTCATGAACATTGCACATTCTCCTTCTTGAACATATTTTGGTCGTTAGAGTGTCATTTTGATGTTATTTATATTGAATTTGATGTTGACACTGCGATGTGACGTTAAGTTACCGTGACTCGCCATCACGGCATGCGTCTATGCATCGCGTCACGATGTTAGGTACCACATTACGATGTCAGGACACTGAGTACCGCTGTCTTGGCACCATGTCGTCTTCGTGCTTACATTGCACAGTTTCGTCCATAGTTCATTTTCTAGTGTTGTTTTGCATTGATTTACGTGCACATGGGGATCTGTTTGTCTGGTTTTTGTTGGGTTAGTGCAATTTATTTTTTGTTCGTTTCATGTACATTATTGCATTTCATTCGATAGTATCGTCTATTGCATTATTTGACGTGTGTGTTTGGTCTACTTCTCAGATGCCGCCCAAGGGAGCGAGGACGAATGCACATACATCTAGTGCGTCCACTTCCTACATTTGATCTAGGTTTATGCTACTGTCCAAAGGTATTCGGGTCCCAATTTTCTTTACGTCCTGTGTTAGTGGAGCGAGAGGTAATCATATCTGATCTTTCCCCAACCTCGATGCCCTTTTCACTTCCAGGGATTGGGAACCTTTACTTGTTGGGTTAACACCTCCTCTTAGTCTACTCGTTTAGGAGTTTTACGCTAATATTCATGATGTTAGCGGATCAAATTTTAAGGTGTTTCTTATGGGTAAGACGGTTAAGATTACTCCCTATCATTTCGAGTCTAGTTCATATTCCTCGGGTAGTTCATATTCCTCGGGTCGTTCACCCCTTATTCTCGTATGTATCGATTGACATCCTTTCGACGGACTCTCTTGTCTGTTCGACGGTGTTTAACACATCGTTGGAAGGTGGTCTTTGTGCGATCTGCACTGGATCTCTTGCTATTGATTGCTAGATTCTGTTGCGCATTGTGTGCACGAATCTGTGGCTTGTGTCACATACTTCTCCATTGCCTATGGAAAAGGTCCAATTTCTGTACGCCGTATTACATGGAAACTCTATTGATCTACCCTCGTTCATATGCCATCAGATTTTACGCACTTTTCAAGTCACGGGGACTAGGGTGAGACTTCCTTATATATGTTTAATTTATCGACTTGTAACGGTGCTTGGGATTAGTTTCCCAGAGGGGATTCCGAAGAGGAATCTCGGACGATTGGTCATATTACCATTTTCCAGAGTTGGTCTCATGCTTCTTCTGAGCAAGGTGAGCCAGTAGATCCGACTGTGCCAACTTGTCCTATTGATGACTTCATTTCTTTTAATCTTTCGGATATCCTGACTTCTACTTCTGCTCTACGGCCTACTGATATTCCTTCTACATCTACTTCAACTCATCCTCCTAATGATACTGTTCGTCCATCTACATCTGTTCCCGTAGATCCATCAGTTGCGATGATGGATTAGACGACGTTGGGATGACAGTGCAGCTTCTGATGAGAAGATTAATGCTAATGATGTTGCATAGTTGCTAGGTTGCCCCTTGTCATTTGTAACAAAAAATGAGAGTAGTAGTTAGATCCTAGATATTCTTTTGACTGATTTGACATTAACATTTATTGTATTTAAAATTTTTGATTCGGAGGTAAATGATATTTTTCATTTTAGCTTGATTAACTTTTGATGTTTAGTAATATCATTGTTTTCTTTTTGATATGTTGGTTTACGTTGATATTATATCTTAATTTAGCTGGTATGACTTATGAATAACTGTTTGAATTATGTTTATCAATATTATTGTTTCACGTGCTTTTACACTGGGTATATGAGTTGTCTGTTTTAGAAAACAGGTTAGAAAAAGGAAAAGTACATTTCAGCTGAGATAGTTGGTTTTGGGAATAATAGTTTTTCTTGTATTTATATTTTTACTACCTTGAATTTAAATTTTTAGTTTTGTCACAGAATGTCAAATGGGGAGCTTGTTAGGTTTTATTGTAATTGACAAGTGTGTGAACAAAAATGACTGAAATTAATATGATGTAAAAGTCAAGGAGTAATATGTAATTTTTATAAGTTGGGTTGTATAGGTTCTAGGGTTTGAGTGTGAAAAGAGGAGAAAAATGGTGTCGTAATTTTGCTAGCTTATCTCCATGTTTTCGCTCAAGCGGCAAAAACAGAAATTTCGTCGCTCGCCGCCGCCTTTTTCTCGCTTGAGCAACAACATGTCGCTTATCCCTCGCTCGAGCGACAATGTTATCCGAAATGTTTTAATTCGTGTTTTTAAGACCTTTTGTCCGATCCATTCAACCCTAAACCTACAGTATAAATACTAACAAGTCTCTAAACGATTTTTTCTAAGGTTGAACATTGAGAGAACTCATATTGCTCCATATCTTCTTCATCAAATTCATCCATAGCCTTTAACCTTCGTAGTTTGATTTGTTCTTGGCTGAAAACATCAAATCCACTTAATCCAAATACCAAACTGCTTACTTCCTAAACATTTGTCAAAGTTTTGAAGATCAAGTGAAGGTGATTGGAGTTCCAATTGTTGTTGTGGAACGCAGAATTTTTCGTTGATTCACAGGAGATAGACGAATTCATAAAGCCAAGTGTTGGTACATGAGCACGCAATCTAGGAGGGCTGTGAGAATTGCAGCCGAGAGTTGGTGCAGAGGAACACAATCCAGGAGGGCTGTAGAGATTATAGTCAGGAGGTCAGAAAGTACTAGTGGTAGTCGTGTCTGACAGACTGTAAGTTTAAATTCGTTTATAGTGGATTTTTAACTACAAAGTACTCGAAGTTTTTACCCAATTAGAGTTTCTTCGTGATCTGTGTGTTATTTACTATTTTCTTATAACTGCAACAGTTCAACATAGAGAAATTAGATTTATTGATTAACCATCTAGAAATAATTAAAAGTGACTTGTTGTTATATAATTATTAGTTTTTAATTTTGCATAATTACCTATTCACCCATCTAGGTGTAAGTTGGATTGAATCTCGTAATTTCACTAAACTTATATAATGTGATCTCATTAATGAATATTTGGTGAAAAAAGATGCAACAATGACCATATACGTATATGTGTTTCTAAATAAAAATGATATGTTGATTTGTCATTATTATTGTAGAGGAATTTTTATTGAAACTCCTAAACAGCTTTCATAGGCTCTTGATTACTCAAAGAAGTAATTCATGATAAAATATTTTGGAAAAGTGAAATTTGCCTGATCCTGTAGTTCGAGATTTAACCAACCGAGTTCTTGTTCACTAGTCAACTTACATAGCAAAAGTCCCGAAAAAAAATTCATATAGGCAAATGAGACATCAATTTGATAACCGATGAGTACTACTTGTTCACTTGAAAAGAAAAGAAAACTATTTTCGTCCTCGAGATAATATTGATTGATCATGAAGTATATCTTTATGCAGTAGATCCACCATGGTATCTTACTAACAGTTTATAATTCAAGACTAATTGGTTATGATAATGCGAAGGATTATTTAGTCAACATAAAGCTCTCCAACCAATTTATCTATTCGTATGGGTCGTCATGATAATTTACGTGATAGACATGTTCATAAAAGCATTATCTACTGCAACACTTGAAAATATGAAAAATGAGATATTCAAATCTCAAGTGATATCACCATGAGGCGAGTGAATACATATTGTACTCTTCTTATTCAGATTGAAGTTTTGTCTCGTCGGATTTTCATGGCAAGGTTTTCAATGGAGCAATATGTTCCTTCACTAGGTTTTTTTCCACTAGATTTTTTCTACTAAGGTTTTAAGAGGAATATTCTTTGTGAAATGAATATCTATAACCTACAAGCCATTTAACCTCAAATAATGTCATATGCTACAAATTATATATGAAACTCCAAAAGAGTTCAATAACAATAGCTATTTTCGTCAAATCATCATGCTGACTACAATCACCAATGATTCATAATATAACGAGACAACACAACATTTATTTCATCATAATTGTGACATTGACGCCCAAGATTTGGATGACTTGATATAAGGATTTTCATTAAGACCAAGAAAAATGAAATAATGTTATTCATCATCACTTGCTTAACCATAAGCAGTGATGTGAAATTTAGACGAATAGATTTGTCATCTTATGATTTAAGATAACAAATAAATTAATAAAACATCATCAATGATTGGTATGCACTGCTTATGAATAACAATACTCATGAAGCGAGTTTTCATACATATATATTTAATTGACTTTATCATTTCATCACGATTTGATAGCTATGTGTTTAGGAGTGGGTGGGGAATGGGGACGGAAAGTTATCTGTCTAAATTTTATTCTTTTATTTTTTGGCGACTCTATAATTCAATATTTTTGATCTAATTAAAGATCATATTAAAATTGTCTTTCTAACAAAAAATATGACCTGTGATGGTCAAATGGCCGGTTTCCATTCAACAGGGATCCAAGTGATACAAAAATGACAAGTTTCATACGATCACATTTTTATTGAGAGCAGTAATAAACCTAAAGGGCTAATTTGATGAAGTCTTAACCTCCATTAAAAGGTTTTCGAGGAACTTAAACCTTAGAAACAACTCAAATGTTGCAAAATAATTCATTCATTGACATCCTAAAACTAATGAGCTTGCCTAGCTAGCTTTATATCATCACTAATCCGTCAAATAATGAAAATAAACTAACTCATAACAAACCACTATTACAACCTTTCGACTGACTCAAAAACAAATACAACATAAAAGATATAAATAAAAATAAAAATAAAATCGACAAAAAAATGCGAAGTACTACTGCATTTTGCATAAATCGAAGATCCCAACTATAATCTTTTGGGTTCAGAAAGATGAAATAAACCCGAATAATAAGGTAAAATGTAGTCCATTATACAAATCAAGAAAAATGTGAAGCAAGATTACGTCTAACGAGCTAGTGGCCCATATCACGTGTTGAATCCAATTTGGACTTTCCATTTTACGGCAGAGAATGGGCAGTCTCAAATAGACTAAAGAAATTCATACTTATTCAGCCCAGTCTAGCTAGTAGGCCCAAGTAGATACTAGTGATCATTCATGGAACTATAGCAAGTGAAAATTATAGCCTACCAAAATTTTAAACTTCACATTTCAAAATTCATGTTTACAAATTTTTATCAAAAATCGGATACTAATTAAAATTTTAAAAATTATATTACAAATTTAAATATACATATTCATTCTACATAACTATACACACTAAAACCCTAATTATTTCATCATCTCCATTTTCTCTCCTCTCCCTCGCACTCTCTCTAGCCATTCGTCGCCGTCACCACCACCACCACGATCCCGCCCGCACCATTACCGTTGGCACCACCCTTCACACGACTCGAAGTGGAACCTCTACGACGATGTTGCCGCTGTTTTCCCTCTCCTCCCCTTCTCCATTCTCTATCTGGCGCAACGCTGCCCTACACCAGCGTTGTGCGAAGCAGGCTGTGACCGTTGCTCAGCCGCTTCGATATGGTTTCTTCTGTGCTGATTTTGCGACGTTGTGTGGTAATTTTTGTGGTGATTTTTCGACTTGTTTTGCTGCAATTTTTGAGGTGTTGGTGGTGCAAGCGGTGATGATAGTGTACTGTGGTGGTGGAGCCGATGAATTTGTGGATTTTTTGGTGGGGTGGTGGTTGGGTATGGCGTAAATGCAGATAGATGAGATAATGGTGGTAGTAGTGTGTTGTGGGTGGTGCGATGTGCGGTGGTGGTATGTTGTGGGCGTGGTGGTGTATCTATGGTGAGGTGTAGATCGCATCTCTAGCGACGCAGATGGTAACTGCATCAACGTAGATTGCGTTGGTGGTGATGAATTTTTTTGGTTGTTGGATGGGTGTTGGTAGTGGTGGTTCTGTTGTTTTAATGGTGTTTGGATGGTGGTGGCGGTAATGTTGATGGTTTGGTGTTGTGGTGGTGGCAGTAATGGTGCGGTGGTTGTATATGGATATTGGTGGTGGTAGTGATGTTGGCTACGATATTTGAGACAATTGTTTTGCTGTCAGGAGGTGGTGGTGGTTCTGACTATGGTGGTTTCAGCTATTAGCAGTAGTGATATGGTGGTCACAAGCGTTGGTGGCGGTGATTTGGTTGATTGTGACCAATAAATTGATTAGTATGTAACCATAAATACCGCGTGACTTAAAAATTTGTTAATTTGTACCAGTAATTTGATAAATTGTGATCTAAATATAATTTGTGGTCAACTAATTTGATATTTTGTGACCATAAAATAAGTTGTAACTTATAAAATTTATGATATGTAAATAATATGTGACTATTAATTTGCTAAATTTGTGACCGTTAAATAATTTGTGATCTATAGAATTTTTACTTGTGATCGAGAATATATTTGTAACTAATTAATTTGATAATATGTGACCAAATTGTTTAAAATTGTGACCTTATAATTAATTTATAAAATATATTTTAAATTAATTATTTCAGAAATTAAATTTAATAAATATCTGATTTTTGAAATTTTAAATATTTTATCTTAAACTCTTATTTATGATTTTTTCCCTATAGCAATTATGTAATGATTCATATTCAAAAATCTATAAATTCTTTGAATTGTTTCTAGTATCCTCAACTCACATTTTTAATAAATTTTAGTAAAATTTAGATTTTCTCAACTTAAATTTTAATAGAATTTTCTATTTATCGCTTGCTTGATTTTAATTCTTTGAAAAATTATTATTATTTTTTAGTATGTAATCAAAAAGTAGAAAAAGTAATTAGAAAATGATTATTTTTTTTAATTTCTTAAAGAATGTATGATCGAATATGAGCGTAGAGGAAAAGTAATTCTCAAATAATCAAAAGCAAACAATGACTAAAATTTAGGCTTCTC
>CAIGRN010030247.1:0-21892 GCA_903798345.1 Fraxinus anomala
CATTAAGAAACAACTACATAAATTGAAGAGACGTGATGAAATGGATATCAAATAAAACAAGATGGGATAGAAGGGTGCAAATGCATAATCATAGAAAAAGCAATGGCAGTGTCAACAAAAAATCTACCTCACCAACACCTCAAAGTTAGTCAATTTTGGAACCTGAGCCCGTCAACATATCCGAAACTATCACCAGCTGTTAAACCTAGTGCAAACTAGAAAAGAAATTAAAACAAAACTACCAAAACCAACCATCTTGTGGCCCAAAAATGGTTTTTTATCATTTTCACTAAGTTTGTTCCCTCCATAGTCGTGTAAATACTCTTTAGGCCCAACAACACCCTATTAACAATAAATACTTTCTTCTTGTTCATCACCTTACAATTCTAAAAATCTCCACCATCCTCACATCATTTCTACGTCCTCTCATCTGCCTCCTTTACTTTCACCGCTTCCCTCATCCTCCTTCCCACTCTTCTAGTGCCCCAAGTATTTGCTGAAGCAAAGCACTTGCATCATCAAGTCAAAATCCACATGCAATACAATATAGACTATGGAAGTGTCAGAACACTAAATCTGATCAAACAAAGCTGTTTTCTATATGTATAATTAGGAAACAGTAGACTTTCTATTGTAGCGTTAACGGTGCTGAAATTGCAAAAAAAAAAAAATGGAGCAATATCAGCAATATATGGAGGAGAAGAAGAATAAAAGAGGAGTGACTTATCTTAAAAAAAATATTAGGTACATTTGCTCACAATATATTGAAAGTTTATGACATTTCAGTCTTATTTTTAGAGGTGTGGGGGAAAATATTAAGCATGTTTCTGTCCTACTATCTTCATTCTAGTAGGTTAGCGAAAGCCACACCAATTTTGCATTAGCAGCCATCTCCTAGTGTTTTCCTTTACTATTAAACACACAAAAATCATGAGTTCTCCTCTATTTTCCCCTTCAAACCACATAGAAACAGAAGCATATGCCAGAGTACATCCAATAAAATCCAGACAGAGACACTTTCTCCATCTAAAAAATGTAAAATTGGGATTTTCTAAATATAATTAAACTGAAACAGAACACAAATATCATGAGAAACTAAGCCAAAAAAAAAAAAAAAAAAAGTCACAATCTGATTCTTCTTCTATCTTAACTCTAGAGCACTTCTTTCTCTTTCTATAATGGAGAATTATCCAACAATATTTCAATCTTCATCTTCAACCGCATCTGGTTCTCATTTGTCTGTATCAAACACGGCAAATCCTCNAAAACAAAGCCAAAAAAAAAAAAAAAAAACGTGAACTAATCACAGTTAGTATTGCAAGTTTCCCCCACTTAAAACAAATAAAATTTTGAAATGATAAATTCCTAGTTTTATCGCTCACATTGACATTTTTAGAACATATAGTAACAAATATATATTTGAAAGGAAATTAGAGGGGAAAAAGGTATTACGAGATATCAATCGGATGCAATTGAAATTTCAAACTACCTGTTTCACTTCCTAGTATTAAAGGAACTGCGCAAAGTCCAAAATATAGCGCCAATTTAGGGAAAATGAATCGCAATCGTTTAAATTTTCGTGAAGTTAATGAAAAATGGTAACATAAATAATTTAGAAAAAAAAAAGTTCAAAATCATGAAATCGTACCTTGTTGGTGAAAAACTGGGCTAGGGTTCTTCCTGAAGCTTTCCCAAGAGTTGAAGGTTGTTATAGAGACAGACCCCCAGCCAAAGGGGAACATCACCCACCCAAATATTCTTTATAAGGGTGTGTTTGTCTCCCTTTTTTGGGAGAAAAATATAATAATGAATAGTATTTTTTGAAAAATATATGGTTAAAAAGTAAAGTAATTTTATTGATTTGTGTGTAGAATATTTTATTAGATGAATTTGTGGTGAAGAATCTTACTGTAGAAAATAATTTTTTGTAATAATTGTAGACAATAATCGAAACGAGTTTTTTTTTTTGAGAAAAATAAGTTTTAGAATAATGATTTTTTTGGAAAATATGTGGTTAAAAAATATAAAAAATTTAAATTTACGTATAAAATATTTTATCGTGAAAACGCGTGATTGAGTAATCCAAAGGTTTCAACCATTTTTGTAAAATGATAGAATTATTCATATTTGACCATATGTGCCAAAATAAATTTAAAAGTAGCTCTAATGAAAATGAACAAATAGTTTTTGTCTACTTTTGAAAACTTCCATTTTAATTGTTTTTTATTCTCCAGACATTTAATTACTATTATATTTGTATTTAAAAAAATAATTTTTTCTTCATACATGTATCCCTCCATAAATTAGCATTCAATCGATATTTTCGCTGCATTAGTCACATAATTCTTTATTTTATTTTTACACAGAAATATCTATTATTATTATTAGTTGTATTTATATTTATAATTTTATATGAAGCTTTATCGCGGTCGCATAAAAGAAAAAAAAAATCATCTGCCACAGATTTCATTAGAACCCAAATTATTATTATTATTATTATTATTGTGATGCAAATAACCCAAATTAAATGAAGAAAAATTTGATTTTTAAATGCAAATAACTAATATCAAAAATTGTTTGAATTGATTTTTTTATTCGTTAATTGAGAAATATTATTAATTAGAAGATAGTAATTAAGAACTTTATTTGTTATTACAATGTTAAAATGATGTGTTTTCTAGATTTTTTTAATATTTAATTAACTTACTATAATTAATATTATTAATTTTATGTTAGAGTTTAAGAAAAAATGATAATAACTTTTAAATCTCACACACGAGAAAGATCATCCTCTTAAGGAAAAAAAAATTTAAAAAAATCAATAATTAAAAAACAGTATGCAAAATGTTATATAAGGTAAGATAGAGGGTATAGTTTATTATTTACGTCTGTTCAACTATTTATAATGACATTCTCACCAACACAAATTCAAAATAGGATAATTTTATATGTACTTTCTCCTTTACTACACGGATGACTAAAACGCCAAGTGGCGTCCGGACGTTTTAGTCATCCATGTTTTAGTAACTCTAGCATTGTCATTCAAATTATTTACTCAAAAAGGAACAAAGTTCAATGAATTATACTGGTCTATGCCTAAATTATATTCCTCTAGCCGTATGAAGTGATCTGCATTCTTTTTCTCACATCCAAAGCCAAATTTCATAACTTTGGGCCCCGGTAGTTGAGTAATTTAATGTCCCCTCTGATGTTTTTTCTCTTATCCGGATTTGATTGTCGCATACACAAGAAACATACTTCTGGGTTTTAAAATCTTCACATACCTTGGCTTTCAAGTCGTTTGCACAATACAAAGTTGCAGTGAATACATGCCTTGAATTTTTATCCATGCTTGTTTGATGTCTGCCAATGTTTCCTTCTTTTCAGACAGTCTGTTGGTTCCCTCTGCCAGAATCATAAATTTTAGGGTTCTCAAGAACTCAAACCCCAGTGGATTCTGAGAGCATGGAACTCTGACAGTCTGTTTCAAGTCTCACAATATTCGTGCTGAAAGAGTTGTCTTTTTAAGCGGATAGTACCTGACAAGTGGCATTTTTAGTCGAATGGTAAAAGTCGTTAGCTTTTTGTTTTCAGAGGTTATAATATTTTTGACCCTTGCTTGCTTGTTATACCTCGTTAATAAAATCTTAACAATTGGGAGAAAGGTCTATGAAGCTGGCATCGTGTGTAAAGACTGTTTCTTCTTGTATTTCGCTATTATAAAAATGGCCATTCTTCCTCGGCAGGAACCTCACAATAGGGTCACTGTTGCTGAGTATCGACTATCAGTATTGAAGACTTGGACACCCATGCACTACGATTTCCCTAGAAAGATAAAGCATTGTGAACTGGGAACCAAATATGACCATAAAGCATTGTGAATTTATGGCATAACAATAAATGGGTCGATCCCATCTTATGAATAATCAATCTCCTGTGCCAAAATAACTATCTTTCACCAAAACTTGAATCCGTAAACAATACATTTACACGGCTAAAAACACATCCAATTTATTTTACTTGCGAGAGTCAAAATCATGTGTAATTCGATTTCCGGGTTCCCGCTCTCTTACCCTATGTCAAGAAGACAAGCACAAATAGAACAATAAACAACGCTAATAAAAACAAAATCATCATAATTTGACCCTTGGCACCGGCTTTCTTCATTACCATCGCAACCTTTTTCTGCACAGATATGCAATATAATTAACAATGAGATTGCTAATGAACATTTTCATTATCAGCTAGAGGAATCTTGGCTCTCATATAGGGAGGGTAATCACCTGAACAAAATCGAGACGAGTTGCAGTACTGTCCATCTCTGTACCCAATCCGTCTATAATTTGTTCCTGACATCGTATAACTTTCATTTTAAGCATAAATTCCAAGTTGGGAATATCTCAAAGAAAGTTCAATGTAAGTTCAGAACAACTAAACTTACAAGCCCCAAGTATAACTGCCACGATGCGAAAACCATATTGGTGTTTAAGCTAACAATTTACCTGTGCAGTGAGTTCTTCATGTATAGTGAGCCCAACACCTCCAATTCTTTGGACACTGGCACTGAGCTCATCTAGTTCGTCATCCTGCTGTCTGTGTTAAAATATTCTTATCAAAATCTAAAAAAAATGAAACACCAGATGGTGGGATAATTCTACTTGACGAAATAGATAAAAACTTGACAAATCAGTTGTGCTATCAATACACTTGTCCAAATCTACTGCACTGGTGCCAGAGGAACAAAGGTGTGGGGGACAAGCTCCTCTATATACCTATAAATGAGTTGGATCTCTCTTTCTACGATTGGTTTGTTTTTCCAAATGTTTTGGAAGTAAGCTACCAGCAGCTATTGGAGCCTCAGTAGGCTGGAGCTTAGAAAGCAAGGGAAAGGGCTGCCATTTGGAATAACTTATAGCTTTCTTGATATCATTATTACTTTGTGAATGGACACCTTGAAGCACGATTTGTCATGAGAAACAAAGCAAGATAATTACCAAACCTGTTTTGACTACAGAAGTTCTATCAGTAGACTTATCCTATTTGATCCACTTTAAATTTGAGTACTCTTTTTACTGCTCTGTGTGTTACCAACCGAGGAAAATGCTCGGCAGTGACGAATCACTAACTCTAAGATTTATAAGAGACAAGTGTCAATCTATAAACTGCATGGGTATACTTTTGCATTATTCGACAGGGTACATTAGAAAAAAAAAATATAAGTTAGCCCACCACTAATTTTTAGCCATGTCAAACAGATAAAAAAAAAAAGGGAAGGTCCAGAACAACAATACCACCTTATGAGAAGTAGCTGTCTGTCTGATTCCGAGGATATAAAATCATCATTATCCTGTGCAGCGTACTGGTTAAATTTGTCAGTCTGATGAGAATCTGGAAGTCTCATTAGTTCACGCCGCATTCCATTAACACTAGAAGTACTTGTACCATTTGACTGCTTCCCAGTCATTACAGTTTTTTTTATATTTCCAACCTATTTATCAAAACAAACCCTTAAATGACTTGAAACTTGAGAAACCGAAAAACAAAATTGCTATCCACAATCTGGCTCACTTTGAACATCAAAACAATGATACTCAAAATGTATCAGTTCTTACACAACACCTTGGAGCATGTTTAGCTAAAAGCTTAAAAAGTTTACTTATAAGCAAATAAGTTTTAAAATAATTTTCTTTATTTGTCAAAATTGGAAATAAGTAACTTTTATTAAAAAGTAACATATCCAAACATGTAGGGAAAGAAAAAGTTTCTTAAAAGTAACTTTTACTTTTCTAAGTTTAGCCAAACATGGTCTTAGAGTAATGAAGTTAAAAAAACAAGGATGTTTGATAGCTGATACCTGAGTACGAGCATTAGTAGTCCATCTTCTCCGTTTGTCAAGCTCTGCCTCATCAATACCATACCAAGAAGGATCCCTAGCTGCAACTGCAATTGTTTTGTCCAATTCATCTACCTTCCTATCAGGAAAACCAATTTTCAGTATTGACAAAAAATGGTTACGCGTTGCTAATCAGAAATTTTAAAAGTCATAGATACATTTCTGCAAATCAAAATTCTTCTCTTTGATATACAGTACGAATCAAGACAATGGAAAATAACTACAATTATTCCTTCCATTGTTAATGTAGTATTTATGTTGTTCTTATGATGATGTTGTCGAGACAAAGACATTGTTTAAAATAATGAAATTTAGTCGGCACTTGCAAGCTAATGGCAGAAATTGCATGGTAAAAACAGAAGCAGAAGTGGCATCACAAATAAATGCATCTAAATAAATATGGAAGGGAACTTTGCTTGTCAACCAGTTCAAAGGCGGATGATCAATCAGTGACCAAAGCAAAATTCAATTCCTCCAATGATCAAATGTAAATCCATACCTGCCACTCGATGCTCTCGCAACCAGCAAGAAGCTCCTTAGAGATATAAAGTTTCTCTCCATTGTCATAAATCATTTGTTCCCTTTGGTGAAATGTTGAGAGCAACTTATCAATCTAATCAAGCCAGCACTGTGTCAGTTTATATTTCAACAAATCCACACAGAAAGAGACTAGATGCAAACTATAACTTAGAAAACATTCCGAACATAAAATCTGGTCCAAGGGTATCCATTGGTGTAGGATGAACAATTTATTAGACGGCAAAAAAAAAAACATTCCGAACATAAAATCTGGTCCAAGGGTATCCATTGGTGTAGGATGAACAATTTATTAGACGGCAAAAAGAAAAACCAGGTGAATAGGCTTTACCAACCCATGGGATCAGATAACTTTTTCCTTTTTCTCTATTCCAGCTATATATACAGATGTTCTAGTGTTAGTCTGTGTTTGACTGCCAATTATATTTGATACATTTTTGGGCCATATAAACTCCATCTATGTTTTTCATAGCTAGTCCCAAGCCCCGGAACAATAAGAGGGTTGTAGTGATTGACGGCAAAGTAAAATTTTGTTCAAACTACGAACCAAATAGAATGGCAAAAGAGGGTTCATGCAGCCACCTTTGAATTTGTTGGGAATGACACTTAGTTTTATTATTGTCTGGGTTACATAGTGGTCAAATTGGAAAATTCAATCCTTTGCTTCCATGAGACAAGAAATCCCTTACAACTTATTCCATCTCAAAGCTGCAAAAAACAATCTACAACACTATGCCCCTATTTGGTACCGCTAAAAAATCTTATTAAAATATAAGTTAAAGTCGATAATTAATTATAACTACACATTTTATAAAACCCACAACTTTTTAGCCACACATTCCATCAACTTTTATCAAAATCTACAAAAAATTTGATTTTAATCTCTATCGAACAGAGGCTATATTCACTCAAGCCAAATCTTATTGAGCAAATTTTCCTACTGATAATGTTGAAGTGCTGATACACTTACATCATTTGTTTTATTATTATCAATTCTTATGCCAAACAAATAATGCAAGAGACACAATAGTAATAAACACTTAGAAGCTTCAAACATTTCGAAACTTGATTAGAACTATGCAACATACTTAGCTGATTTACCAGAAAATCAAGGGATGCAGAAGGAGCCCTTCTCATTGAAAACTCACCCATGTTTTTTTCCAAATAAATGCTACATATTCAAATTTATTCATATTAGTGTCGTTTTAATCCCATTTTTTGTTATCCATCTTTCATTTCTGGTAACTTTTCACCATCCCGTTATTGATTTCTTACCAATCGATAAGCTTAGCATCACTGCGGACCTCTCAGCAGGTAGAAGAATTCTCAAATTCAAAATGAGCAAATCCCACAAAACCCATAGGAATATTATAAATAAAAACACGGATGTTGCATGAATTCAAATAAACTATATTTTTCCTCTCGCAATTCTCCAAGTAGAATTAAAGAAATTCCTGAAGGCGACAAATATTCAGCAAATAAAAAAGAATTATTTATATGGGATTTAAAAGGGAGACAAAGAAAATACTTACGGAATCTTGAATCTCCTCTTTCACAATGTAAAAAGGGTCTTGAGCTGAAGACATAGTCGTTTCCGATTACAAAAATATGTTCGTCCCTGTAAAAAACCCATCACAAAACTTCAAGATCTGCCGCCATCAAAACACAAAAGAACAAAATACAGACTCTCGTATACTTATATACATTCACATTACCTAATAAGTACGTGTATAATAAACACTGTGCAGACCTTGGGGAGAAATGAAGGGAGATTCAAGAACTGTTTTGGGGTAAGGAATTAGTCTAATTAACATTCAGGCGGTGAAGGCCTTGATATAAAATTTCAATTTAGTCGCCGGGTTTATGATTTCGTTCAAATTAGTCACTATATAAGTATAATAATGTTATTTATCTCTATTACGTGCATATGATGTGTTATGAAATGCTTATTGATAGGGTCGATATACAAGAGTCTCTTGTGTCGAAAAGTTTTTGCTTATTAGATTTTGAACTTTTCGTTATAAATAAAAGTATTGATATTTGAAAATATAGTTGATTTTCATTAATCTTCATGGACACTAGTTGTTAGTATTTGTCATATGGACAGTTTACTTAGCTTATAAGGAGATCGAGTTGAGAAGTTGACTAGCATGGACTATGATGTCCAATTTAGTGGATTTAATTGAGAGATTGTTTGTCTAAAAGCTTTGAATGAATTTTTTGGATCCTTTCAAATGAATGTGTTTTTCTTTTTTGTGTTGAGTGTGTGTGGAATGAATAATCTTGGTTTTAAGTTTTATTGTCACTTACAAAGCTCAAATATCGACTTACTTTAGTAATTTAAATTGGTTCGGTTGATGAATTTGGTGAGATAACTAATGATGTTAATTTATGTACACGACACAATTAACTTTTTTTCTCAAGTGTTCTTTCAATTACCTTCAATAGAGGTCAAGTTGGTATAGTCATTCAATTTTGAGTCATGTGTACTTTGAACTCTGCTCACCGATTCGTGTAAATGAAAGAGTTAGAGGTCGGCTCTAGCTTTTATATATCTTTTTTCTAAAAAAAAAATTATTTTTAAAAAACGTTAACTTTGAAAAGGCCTTTTTAACTTATTAATTTGAACTTGCTAACTTGCCTGCTTAATGAGTTAGCTCAACAATACCAAATTCCGTCTATAATTATCAAAGCGCCGTTACAGTATAGAACTACAATAGTAAAAGTAAATAAATGCACTTGAAATGCATGAAATTACTCCAATTTGTTAAATTTACTTTTTACTTGTAGGCATGTACGCAATATCATGATTTCTTAAGATGAAAGAGTCACGACATGTACATTTCGACTTTGTAGGTTTATTCTTTTACAAAGATCAAAGTTTAATTTTGAGGTAGAACCTTTTACTCATGTCCTTGAGTCCAATGGTGCATAGACTACATAGAGTTATGGACTTCTTCAAAATGGACTTTTAAATAAATCAAGCTCCCGAAATTGGTTATCAACTTATTAGGAAATTTGTAGGAGGCACAGTGGTAGGACCAAGAAATGTATGAATCAACGAGTAATAATTTTGATCGCGTGGTTGAATTTCGGTTTAATTTTGACTAGTTAGTAGAAGTAAACTAAGTTACTAATAAGTAATAATGTTAACACATACTAAGCACATGCTTGCGTTTTCTTATAAATTACTTATGAGAAAAGTTAATCTTTAACTTTAATCATACGTTCACAACTTCTATCTACTTATTATTAAAAAAATTTATAGATTCGTTATTTTTTGCATTATAAGAAGATTATAAGTAACTTATTTAGGAAACCAAACACGTGCTAATTAAAATCCAATTAAAAATAAAGATTAAACTATAAATTATGGGCCAACCAGTCCCCTCTACACGGGCCGTTTCAGCCCAAAAATTTAGGTCTTTGGGTCAGACAAATTAGATTTAGGGTTTAGATATAAAATTCTTAAATCACCATTTTCGCCCACTCTTCCTGCAACGTAAGTTCGTTCTCTCGCTTCAACAATGGTAACTCTTCTTAACCCTCACTTATTTTCCTATCTTTTATTAAATTTTACATTTTTCATTTTGCAATTTTGCACATGCATTTTTTTCTGACGTTCGTGGGAATTTCATCTCAATCTGTTAATATTTGTCAGCTGAGAAATTGCAGTGGAAAGAGTAAATTCGGGATTTAAATTTGTCTTTCTTGAATTGGGATTCTATATTTTTAAAATGCAGTAAATGGAATGAATATTCTGGGTTTTTACTTTTGTTGATCATAATTTTTTTTGCTTTTTCGTAAATTTAAGTTAATTGGGTTTGGATATTTTCTTCTTTTTCGTACACTTTTTCTATCTTTTTTAGTGATCATTTTTTCATGTCCCATTTACGTGTTTACGCATGGATGTTTACACGTCTGAGTACTTGACTGATATTTTTGGGAAGTTCAACTCAAACTGTTAATATTTGTCCGCTGAAAAATTTAGCCCAGAACTAGTGAAAGAGTAAAAATCAAGTTTAAGTTTGTGTGTTTTTTTTTAATTAGATTTATCTTGTCTCGTTGAAAATGAGTAAAACGATATAGTGAAAGGAGTTGGATTCTGGGTTTATAAATCCTTTTTCTAATTTTTTTGCATTTTTTTAACGTAAGTGGGTTTAGATCTATCAAGTTAAAAAAAATTGTATTCAGTATTCCTGGTTTCTTTTAGAATTGTTAACTCGGCAAAAAGTTTGGAAGCTTTAAAAAATATGGTATGGGGAACACATTTTTATCTATTTAATAATTGAACTTTATTTACTAGATTAATTTTGTTCGACTTCAAAGGCAATATTTATTGTTGTTTTATGTTGTATTATAGTTTCAAATCTCATTGTTGCTCTGTCAAGGTCTAGCTTAAGGAGATATCCGACTTCCAATAATTAGGTGTCTATCTATGGCTTTGTATGTTTTTTTGGGATTAAGGTTCACATATAAAATTTAGTTATGTGGAGGGGTGACTAAATTTATCTATTCTATGTTTAATTTTAGTATACATTGGCATCTTTGATGCAGTTACTTTAAGCTGTGAGTTTGTGCTTGCACAGTCATGTGCTTATAAGCACAGGCATTGTGTATGTAAAAAATATTTGTGGCTCCTTAGGCTCATGTTTTGTTCTGCTTTGAATAACGAGTAACGTGTTTGGAATATTCAAAATAAATGACTTCGCGATAACGTGTTCATGGCAGGCCTTTGTCAAAGCACAAAAGTCAAAAGCATACTTCAAGAGGTTTCAGGTCAAATATAAGAGGAGGAGAGGTATAGTGTGAGATTTGTATTCTGCATTTGTCTGTTCTGCAGATCTTTGATGCCATATTTAATGGATACACAGTGTATGGTTCTATTGAGTGACGTTTGTTTTTGTCAAAATGCAGAGGGGAAAACTGATTATAGGGCAAGGATTCGCCTAATTAATCAGGACAAGAACAAATACAACACGCCAAAGTATCGATTTGTCGTGCGATTTGTATCCACGTAATCTGTAATTGCCAAATAGCACTTGTTTATTCAAGAGTTTCTCTTGCTCTGCTTTGAGTGTTCCAAGTGAAAAAACTTTGCAGCCTTTATGTCTTCAATGGAAAATATGGATCCAAATATTTATTTCTATTTGTCTTATTTAGTTACTTGTTCTCAATGAAGAAAAAATATGGGATATTGTTAATACTTTATTTAGAGTTGAGAACCTTAATGTCATTATAGACCAACCAAGATATTATTGCACAAATAGTATCTGCTAGTATAGCTGGAGATATTGTTATGGCTGCAGCATATTCCCATGAACTGCCTTGCTATGGACTTGAAGTGGGTCTCACAAATTATGCAGCAGGTATCACAATGGTTTCACTCCCTCCCCCTTCACCCTGGATCTCTTCCCCCAAAGAAGGCTACCTCTATATCCCTTTTGCTTACATTATTTGAGGGGATATTGATTTCAATCTTGTGATCAGCTTACTGTACTGGGCTTCTTTTGGCTCGCCGTGTCTTAAAAACGCTTGAGATGGATGATGAGTATGAAGGCAATGTGGAGGTACTACCATGGCATGTCAATTCTAATATCATTTCATTATTGCATTGTAATTCCTCCGTCTGTATCTCTTCTTCTGAGACCTTTCTATTGCTAGGCAACTGGAGAGGATTACTCAGTTGAGCCAGCTGAGAGCAGAAGGCCTTTCCGTGCTCTTCTTGATGTAGGTCTTATCAGAACAACTACTGGAAATCGTGTTTTTGGTGCTCTGAAGGTATATCTTAAAGCATGTTCTTACGTGGTTTATATAGTATTCCTCCTTGTTTTATGCACATTATTCACTTAATGATTCGCCATAAACTGCAGCATTTTCAAATGTTAAGTTTTCCAACTGCTTAATTATGTGACTATTGATATGTTTTTACTGAAAACTATCTGAAAAAGGTTTCTTGAGTTTTTTCTTCATTGGTCATAGACTTTTGTGGGAATGGCTTATGATGCTCAGTGATTATTTGTTCTCCAGACCGTAACACGGTTCATATAACCGTCTGCACTTTCTTAGCATACATCCATGTTGAATGTAATATTTTTGTTACTAATTGCAGGGAGCGCTGGATGGAGGATTAGACGTTCCCCACAGTGACAAGAGGTTTGCTGGATTTGTGAAGGATTCTAAGCAGCTTGATGCTGAGGTTCACAGGAAATACATTTATGGTGGCCACGTTGCTGCATACATGACGGTGATGTCGAACTTCTGAAGTCTTTTCTACGATTGTAAGTGGAGATAAACTTTCACGATTAAAGAAAGGAAATCTGACTTCCTCGGTTTGTGTTAAATATTTCAGACATTGATGGAAGATGAACCAGAAAAGTATCAATCACACTTCAGTGAGTATATCAAGAAAGGACTCGAGCCAGATGGCCTTGAGGAATTGTACAAGAAAGTCCATGCGGCCATCCGTGCTGACCCGACTGTGAAGAAATCTGAGAAACAGCCACCTAAGGAACACAAGAGGTATTGAAATAGTTTTACACTTAGCAGTCTGTCCAAGTTGTCATGAATTCTTCTACATGCAGTGGTTCTTATTTACAAATGTCAGTTGCCTGTGGTTTATGCCTGTTGAAATTTTATTGGCCTATTCGTAGAATACTTTCAGATGATTTATCCCTTGTCTGGCACCCATTAATTTATAATAATAATAACCAGTCAAACCTACATTTTATTCTCACATTTCCGCGATCCACAAGTACTAATTTAAACCTATTATAATCTATTCCCAAACAATTTCTAATTTGTGCATTTTATATTGTTATTTTACGAGCACGATTATAGTTTTTTGGTTTCACAACTGACTTCTTTCCTTTCATGAACATATTAAGATGTTACTGTGAGTGCTCGGTTAATCTTTTCTTCCTATTTTGTACCCAGGTACAACTTGAAGAAGCTCACCTACGACGAGAGGAAGGCTCGTTTGATTGAAAGATTGAATGCACTAAATGCTGCAGGAGCAGGAGATGAAGACGACGATGATGAGTGAAAAAGTTCTAGAATGGAATATTTTTAACGATTTTGTTTTCTACATCTGAAACCAGTGTTTTTGTTAGTTTTTTTTTAACCTGTTTTACCATTTTTTGCAGCTTTCTTGGCCTTTTTAGTTGAGAAGTTGTAGTTGGTATTTATTTGAAATGAAATGCAATTTTACATAATTTGATCTTTTTTTTTTTTGCTGCCAACGTGGTTTTTCCCTAGCTGTATTCCTATTGACAAGCTTAAGATTATACCCCATTCTGAGTATTTTTTGTCCAGCCATAAATTCTCAAATAATTTATTTCTGAACTGTAGAAGAAATAAATTGTTTTATATTTAAGTACAAAAAGTAATTTATTGTACAATTTTCTTGTTTATACATCGTTGCGTCTATCGTGTGGATCTAAATACACCAGAGTTTCGTGAAAAGTTGTGGGTGTTATGCATGGGTAGGGTCCACAAAAGTGAGACCTTATCAAGAAACAGCCAATGAAATCTTCGACTTCAAACTCAGCCACTCATGTAAACACTATCCATACATGATTTATTATTGGGGCACATAAAAGTGTCTATTCATTTGAAAATCAGACTAAGAACGAGGGATAGGGCAACGATGAGCCATTTATTATCCCTACAAGCACCGAACACAGCAATATCGAGGAAGACTCTTTCGCCATTCTCACATATCCACAAGGTATGGGCTTGTAGTCAAAGTTTCGACGATGTCTCAGAAAACAAACAAGTTAGACGTAGGTATGTTCATTGATAATACCATTGTGTATAATCGTACTTGTCATTCTTCATTTGGTTTGTGTGCGTGGGAATGTGCATTGTGCATTGATGCCTTCACTTATGCAATACATGTCCTTTTACATTAGAGCCTCGTACATGAAATGTGTTACTTAGTCGTAATAGTGTGAAGTGTGCAATGCAGGGGTGTTTTATTAGGGCTCGCAGGTGCAATTTTTGTTATGAATGGTGGCGATAGGGAAGCAAGGGGTGCTGCTAGAAGGCCACCACCGCCTCCCCCACAAGAGAAAAAGGACCCAAGTATAAGTGGTTTAACGGCAAAAGTTTTGGCCAGCAAAAAGAGAAAGGAGGCCATGAAAGAATTCACTGCCAAGCAGAAAGAAAATGGAAAGCCCATTAAAGAATAAGGCTAATTTCCTTATTAATCAATATTTTGAGATTTTTTTTTTATTATTTCATCTTGTAAACAATTTTCAAGGGCCCAAATTTTATTTTTCATTGTATTGTAATTTATTTATTAGTTAGGGAGGGGCACGGGGTGACTAATAACAATGTTCATTATAGTATCTACCGTATATGCCCTAGGAGTTGGTATGCAATTAAGATGTTGAAAACACATAATTGAATTTTGTTTTATTGTTTTTCTAAACGATCTTGATTATATGCTTAGTAAATAGTACTAGACAACACTGCATATGATTACATGCAATTTCTCTTACTATTCCATCTAACATACCATATATGCTATGAAACAACATAAAATGATGAAAAATTCAAAAGTCGATTTTGTGCTTTAAGTTAATCGAGTTGCTTTTCATATCCAAAACAAATCCCATATCGCCAACATCCAATATTTGAAGAGTTTGTAAGGTTGCTCTTTCGTTGAGTTCTCTGAATGCCATAGATTTTAGCTTGAGTTGTATTTATAAATGTGAAAGTAAGTCGAGTACTCTAATTCCAACCCATAAATGGTGTCTGTCTGGCTGGTTTAGACACATTATTAAGCTTGAATTGTTCCTATGAACGATAAGTATTGTTAAATCAATACATTTCAAACTTGAACTATGGGTTCGTTTAGCATGATTTTTAAAAAATTTAAAGGAACATTCTAGATCCAAAAGACGCTTTTAGACCCATTTGTTTAATTTTTATGAAATGTTTTTTTTCTAGTTAGAAGAGCTTTTAAATAAATGTGGTCCAATGTGAATTCCTCTAAAATCACTTCCAGAATAAGACTCTCCTTTAAAAATTAGTTTTCAAATAAAAATTAATGTAGTTTCCTTCCCAAACACTTCTACAGAGAGCTAAAACAAAAATAAAAATCATGCCAAACGTACTAAGTGTGATGACCATGTCCACATTTTGGAACTTCAACACAATTATAATAAAAATCTTTATATGGGTTCTCATACATAATACAATTATGGGGAAAACTATAGGCAATTATAATTCCATGATTATGCATTCATGATAAAGAAACGACTCTATTTATGAATAAAAATAAGCTTAAATTTTATTCACTATACTATCTACTATTGCATACCAAACATGTTTTTAACATCTAATTGAAATAGTGATTACCTCCAAGTTTATCTAGGGGTAATTTTATATAACAAATTCAACATAAGTTCCTATAATTTTCCTCGCATTATTTGGGCTACTTTACACAAATATTTGATTAACTAGAAAATTCTCTAATTTCATATTCCAAGTATAGAAAATGGTGTGTACATTGTCCTTGATGTGTTTAGGACATGACCCTCATGTTAGAACTAGAACAATATAGAACAGACCAGGCGACATGTTGATCAGTGCTGAAGGTAAAGAAAGTGTCAAAGATAACATAAAAACTGACAGAATTGAAGGAGACCTAGAAAATTTCCAACACTTGATAATATAGCAAAACAGAAAAATAAAAACTTCAAGTCGAAAGTGATCAAGAAAAATCCACTTCAGATACTGATGCAGAAAGAGATCAGTAATACAAGATGAACAATATATATCTTTTCATGTTTTCCCGAAGAATCTAGAAAGTGAAGGCGCACTGGGCTCTTCATTATCACTCTCCACCTGCTTCGATCTTGTGAGGTGTTTTTTTCCCATTCCTCTTAGATTTCGATCTCCGTGATCGTCTCTCTTCATCATCACTGCTCGAAGTTTCTGACATCGAACTTGAAGAGCTAAAATTGGAAGACTTCCTTGAACGCTAAAATTAAGTACCAAAGTGTAGTTTATACTCGTAATAAGATCATGTAATATGTGTAAAATATTACTACTACTCAAAACCTATTCTGACAGCAAAAAATATCTACCCTAAAGTACATGATGAAATTACAACAAGAGATATAATGGTCGCAATGTATGTTATAATAAGACTAATAGAGTTGGCAGGCAGCTAAATCTTTTTCCCTAGAACGCACCTGACTGTTTGAAAGGTTACCATTCCGATTGTTAATGAATAACTTGTAATGACTTTCACATGGATAGATAAGTTACATAACCAGTGTACATCAGAAATAAGATTAAAATCAGATTTAATGTGAACAGGATTAGAACTCCTAAACATCTGACAAAAGAATATTAGTCAACTAGATTATTTTGAGCTTTCAGTAATCAGTATTGAGTGAACCCAACTAAGGTTTGAGACCAAAAGAAAGTGATTCTGAAACCTTTGGAGTTCAGCTCATTCAAGACAATTAGGGGTTGTTTGACAAAGCTTTTGATAAAAGTTTTAGTTGATTTTGATAAAAGTTGATGCAATGTGCGGTTGAGAGGTTGATCAAAATTGTGGGCCCCAAAAAATGTGCGGTAAAAACTGAAGTTTGATAAGTTGATAAAAATTTAGCAAAGTTTTATCACACAAGCACTCAATGTCAGACCTCAGACACAAGGATATCAATTATCATAAACCAAGTTTTCCATATACTCAAGCTCGTACCTCTATTATTTTACAATTCATATTGGGGAAAAAAACTAAATCAACTAACATCTATTTAATCAAATTTAGCAATTAACTTAAACGTGTATTGTGATGGTTAAGACTTGAAATTAAATTTATAAACATAAGAAAGTGCTACGGGGGCATTTTAAAAGAGAAGAAACCAGGAAGGATTATTTGGTAAGATTACTAACTAATGAAGTCATAAACAGAGGTGAGAATATACACCCCACCCACCCACCCACTCACCCCACCCTCATTTTTGTAGGCGTACCTCGCTATCCATCCTCCTAAAGGAATGATTCTATGGTCTATCTCCATCCAGAACCTCTAGCCTGCAACAACAAATTATTGCAGTACACAGCAACTGATAAAATTAGAATGCATTGAATTCAGCTACTGTTAAAATCAACTGGATTCAAACGTAACACAAGGCTTCCAATTTCCCTAACATCATCATCATATACAATAAATTATTCCATTAAGAAGGGCATGGATAGCACCTAAACAGAAGAGAAAACTGAGTGCACCTTTCGTTTCTTGCTGCTGTGTTTTCTTGAATCCTTGTACTTCTTATCTGCAAGAACATTTAACAAATAGATAAACAGTATGTCATTGGGGTTTAAAAATTTTTTTGTGACCCTCAAAGAATACAATGCTTTACCCTTTTTGCGAGCAGATTTACTACTGGAGTGGTTTCTTCCTTGGGCAAGCTTACTCGCCCTTTCAGCATCTAGCTGTGCCCTATATTCTCTCATCATTTTATCTTTATCTGCTTCCAACTCACCCTTTCTCATTTCTTCTTCCTAGCAATTAAGCATGTCAGAGTTTGACACACACGCTCCAAAAGAAAAGGTCAAACACTTCAAAGTAAAAAATAAAAAATAAAAAAATCTGTCAAATATAAGGTAGAAATCATAATGAATATATTCCGGTAAGCAGCCAAGGTACTGGTAGATTTTTCAGTTAAATCCACTTGTGCAGCACATGAGGAAGAGATTCTCAAGATTCTGCCAGGAAGCTGATTCGAACAAAAGGCTCCTCAAAAGTTACGGATTATGGGCATATAATATCTCAATTTTCTTGCCAATAACCGTAGATTCTTTTGTTAAGTATAGTAAGCAATATGAAAGAACATAACCCAGAGGAAGGGATTGCAAATTACGCCTCTTGTCTTACGTTGACCTTGCAGTGGACATAAGAGAATAGGCAAATATAGGAGAGTAAAGGTTCAGAATATAAAATATTAACTTTTGGTAGAAGTTGCTTCTTTTGGGCATATATCACTTCCAGTGAAATCTTTAGGAATAATTTATAAAGTTCTTAGATGAAGTTTTGTGGCGTAAGTGTGACGTGCTTCCGATTTGTCTTGTACTACAAATGCAAGTAGTTTAGAATTAATGAGGTAATCCAATTATTTAAGATTTTGAGTATATGATTTAGTTATTCAAAACACAAATAAAACTCTTGCATAGATCACATTTCCAAGATAAGATCTTCATGTCAGAAAGGTTTACTCAAGTTTCCTATTTTAGCACTACAAGATTAGTTTTGCCGATTCTGTGACAAAAATGAATGTCATTGTTTTTTCACTAAATGATATTCTAGCAATGAATGCTAGAAAAAGTGGGAGACATGAACTGATGCATTTTCCGTTACGAAGAAGCAATGCCAAAAAATGCTCTTTCTCAAGGTGGAGGGAGTAACTATCAGTCTTATGAAGTCATCCACAGGCAAATGGTTCACTTTGACTCTCTTACAAATGGATGACGAGCTAGAATAAGAGCTGATTCAGGGAGAGGTAAAGCTTGAAGATCTTGTACGGCATGTTTCAATGAGGATACATGCCGGTTAACAAGCACTGACCTAATTGTTTTTGATGGTTGGCAATGAGCAATCGCTATGTTCATAATAAGCATCATTCCAGCTTTAGTAGCAAGGTAATGATTCTAATCATAAACTCAGAACACACACACACACACACACACACACAAAAAAAAACTTGAACAACACTTAGTGAGGTGTCGTCACTTGAAGTTCAGGACAATGCTTTGTTTCCAATTCCTCACTTTTAAAACTCATAAAAATGTAATCCTCGCGCACTGTCTACATCCACAACGACTCTTCGTTCTCTGGAATTTGCAATTATCCAAAAAGACCCCCCTTCCCTTCTTCCCTATTTGGGAAAAAAAAACGAAGCAGCAATACCCTCAAAGGTAAGGTGGTACCACTACTTAAAAAAATAGGACAGTTCAGTTATCTTTCAATTCTAATTTCCAGTAACTGTAATAATTATTTCTGCTACTCTGTTAGTTGCTCATAAAGTTGAAATGCTTCAATATGTCAAGAGCGCTAAGGTGACAAAATTGGGGAGTAAATAAGAAAATTTCAGGGAATGACATCTGACCATGTTATGATCTCCCTCTTGTGATATATTTAACTATGATCGCGTCATTATCATGAATGAGACATGATTTACCAAAGGAATATGATAAATATACTTCTCAACAGGAAATATTAGAACTTATATAAAGATAAATATTAAGGTAAAGAGAAAATCAACAGGCCGGATAGTATATAGTCGCATAAATCACCTTTTGCTTCCTTTTGTACTCCTCCCAAGTAACTGTATGGGAAGTTTTGAGACTTGCCAAACGAGCATCATGCCACTCTGGTGAATGAAATGAACTGTCCACCTGTGACACCCCTCATCAGAAGAAGCACAGCAAAAGAATACACATCCTCCCTATTCTAAAAGTAATCTAATCGTAAATCGCAATCAACATCAAGGGCCAAGATAAGTTAAATGTCATACATCTATGTGAAAAAATACTGATACATAAAAAATCTAAACAAACTAGTCCTTTTAGTCAAAGGCATATAAGAAACTTTCTCTAACCAAAGAGCCTAATAACCCCAAAAGATGTATAGAGTTATTGATAAACGAAAGCCAAAAATTGGTCTTTTTTGGTCGCTACGAGAAATAACAGAAGTGTCCATCTCATTTGCATCTTCTCTTTGTAAGAATTCAATAACTTCTGAAACAGTAATGAAGTAGCCAGTTGGCAGAACAACATTAACTAATGAAATTGTTCAGTTCCTACAATGTTAATAAAAGTTAATTATTTTTAATCAGTTTTTCCACAGTCGAAATTCAATTTAAAATCAAAGAGACAAACTTTTAATTCAAAATTTAACAAATTTATGCTTATAACTATTGTCTGCATTCGGCACCCTAACCATGTTCCCTTTCACAAATATTGTAGAAGACCGAACACTTTAGACTAGCTGCAACACATTTCCAATATTCTAGGAGGAGAAATTAATGAATACCAAATTCGTTTTACATATTTCTCTTATTACAGCAATTCCAAAAACCAAATTGAAGAGTGAGAAACTCGACCCATAACCCAGTAATCATAAATCATTCTGAGTATTCACTATGCCTTGCTTTGAACAATATTTTTTCAATCCTAAAAAATTAAATGAGGCTAAATTCACGCCACCCAGTGATACTAATTAAAAGGATTAGCTTGGTCATTCTATTTTCATTACATTTCAGTAAATTATGAAAGTGATAATCATTTCCATGTACGCCCTTCTGGAATAAAATCTAGTCATACAAAATTAGAATACCCAAAAAAATCCCAAATCCCAATTCGAATTAAAACACAAATAGTTATACACATAACAGTACGAAAGGGTACAAACCATGCCATCTTCGACCTCTTCAGGGCCAGCGGAGCTGGAGCCCAGCCGAGCTCTCTGCATCGCTTTGTACGCTTGATTTTTCCCCATTTGTATCTACTTCCTATCACAATTTTTCCTTTTACTAAAAAAAGGCAGGCAAAAATTATACAGAAGGAAAAGGCAAGATTATAGGGGAAGAAATTGAAGGGAAAAAAATAATTGTTTGTGGACGAAATAGAATTTATGAACTACTGAAGATTTGGTAATCTAGCTCCGCGAGCGTTTGAGAGATACCTAGGCTAGAGTTCCAGCAAATTGGACAACAAATTTTGGACAGCAGTTGTTAAATTGCCATAAATAACAAACTCTTTAAAATATTTCATAAATTAGATGGTAAATAAATTAATTAAATATTAAAATATAATATAATATATATTAATATTTTTCCTTTTACTAAAAAAAGGCAAGCAAAAATTATACAGAAGGAAAAGGCAAGATTATAGGGGAAGAAATTGAAGGGAAAAAAATAATTGTTTGTGGACGAAATGGAATTTATGAACTACTGAAGATTTGGTAATCTAGCTCCGCGAGCGTTTGAGAGATACCTAGGCTAGAGTTCCAGCAAATTGGACAACAAATTTTGGACAGCAGTTGTTAAATTGCCATAAATAACAAACTCTTAAAAATATTTCATAAATTAGATGGTAAATAAATTTATTAAATATTAAAATAAAATATAATATATATTAATTATTTTTACTCATGTCATTCCATCTATTCCATTCTATCACCTTACTACACCATATTTCCTCCACCTCTCCACTAGAGATGGCAATTGGCTACGACGATCACTCCAGTGGTTGCTCCGACGATGGCTTCGGTGATCACTTCGACGGCTGTTTCGACGACTTAAAAATTTCCAAAAAATTAAAAATTGAAAATCACACTCCCACCCCATGGATCCATCTACCACCACACCCACCCCACCTTCACATCCTAAAAAATTATCGGAAAAAATTCAAATCACTTTATATAATCAAGCCACTGAC
>CAIGRN010030280.1:0-10173 GCA_903798345.1 Fraxinus anomala
CAAAACCTTTAAGTATAATTACATTAGGATTATGCTTAAATAAATCCTAATCATCTAATTAAAATAGTGAACGTGGAAAAATGATGTATGATAGAGTTTTGTACTGTATTTAAATAAATTGTTTATAGCCAAAAAGTAAGATAATCATTACACTTGCAGCAAAAGGATTGGAACGGTCGTGTCCCATAAGCAAAGTGATAGGATTTGATTTGCATGATTCCAGCTCACTGCAAAATTAATTTCACAGTACTTACCTAATGATGTTGGGATTTCAAATGGGAAAACATAATTTAGATATGATTAAATCTTTTTCCAAATTAAAGATAAAGGTGATTACATAATAAAATATTATATTATATCGCTAATTATCTTGAAAGTACATTATTAAGAAATAAAAAAATAAATATTAAATACGTTTCTTTGAATTGAAATCACTTGGACTTAACTCACACGATCTTCTATTTTCATGAGCCCAACATACATTATTTAATTCGGACTACAAAATGAGCCTAATATTGATATACTTTTCCTTCTTCTACAATACTTAAATATTTAGACCAAAAATAAATGAACCAAACAATCATATTATCTTATGGACTTTATTTTGCTTAACAAGGCTAAGATGTAACTTGTTTTTTTTTTTTTTCTAAAATATCAAAACATAATAAATTAAGTCGCTCCTTTTTTAACACGTAAATTTTTTTTTTAAGTGTTACAATTTCACCCCCTTAAAATAATTTCATCCTCGAAATTATCTTATCTAGGTGAAAAGTCTTGGGTACATGACCTTGATCTTCTCTTCTCTAGACTTCTGAAAAATATCATTCTTTTCAAAGCATCGTATTATCACGTAAATGCTTCCCAACCAACCTATTACTAAGATGGCATAAAAACCTTCATCTCTAAAAGGTATATGTTAGCTATAATTTTTTTTTTCATCTTGAATGTCCTAGTTATCGATTGATATTAAGCGTATTGTCTAATTGGGTAGAGCTTCGAGAACACTATCGACTTCTTCGCAAATAGTACAAAGTTTAGCAAAAAAACTAGTATAACAAGGAATGAGCAGCTCCTGAGTATATAAGAACATAAACAAGTAATTCAGGTATTGATAGAATATCTGGCATCATGTCCTAATTTTTAGTTGCCTCATGTTGGGTTAAGGCAAACACTCTGGCTGCTCCTTTTTTGTTTTGTTCATTGTCCTTTTTTGGTGGGGGTTCATGGCAATTGGTAGCAATATGACCGCCCTTTTCACATCGATAGCACACATTCTTTCCATACAAACACTCGCCTCTATGGGCCTTATTGTACTTAGGACACGGAGTAAGAACATTATTCGACTTGCTTGACCCTGACCACCTTTCAAAGCTAGCCCTCTTGTTTTGTCTATTTCTATTACATTCATTCGGCCTATTCCATTTCCCATTTCCTGAAAATTCAGTACTTTCTTGAACTGTCTGATCAATATCCAGTGGATTTGAAATTGCGTGAGCTCGTTGCAGAACTTGATTGTACGTGGTGAATTCGTGAGATGCCATGATTCCACCAATTTTTGGGCGAAGTCCGAGTTCGAACCTTCTAGCTTTCTTTTGCTCTGTATCTACTAGATGTGTTGCATACCAAGAAAGTTATTCGAACTTCCTCTCATAATTGATCAATGACATCTTTCCCTACTTAAGTTGTAGAAACTTTATCTCCTTACTATCTCTCAAAGCTTGTGGAAAATAATTTCCCATCAACTCCTCTTTGAAACATGCCCAAGTAAGGTTGTGTTGTTGTGCCTCAATTCTAATGTGTGAAACAGACTCCCACCAGTGACCTGCTGCATCAACTAGCACGAACTCCGTACATAAAACTTTCTGGGCATCAGTGCAGGAATGGTGCTTGAAGATTCGTTCCAATCCTCTTATCCATTCATTGGCTGCTAAATGGTCAGCCATTCCATTAAAGGTAGGGGGCTTGTAACGTCGAAATTGTTCCACGACTGAGCTCGTGGTGTTGGAGTTAGTCTGTACATTTTGGGAAGGTGCTTGTATTTGCTGTCTGCCAAGATCTTGTACAGCTCTTAACAAATCCCTAAACATAGCAGCGTGTGTTGGTTGACGAACCATTTTCTTTAAATTGACAAAGTAAATTTTGTTTTAGAAATAATAAAAAACTCAATGTATTTGAATGAAAAATAAATTCTCAATTTGATAAAATTTTAAATTCTCTAGTTCTAACCCTGGCTTCGGCTCCTGTTCGGGTTCTGGCTCTGGCTCTAGCCCTGGTACATACTCCGGTTCATTCTCTGGCTCTGACTCAGATTCATAATTCGGCTCCTTTTCTGGGTCTTCCTCAGGATTTTCCTCTAGGTCCTCCTCTGGCTTGGGTTCGGGCTCAATAGTAGAAATCCACATTTCACAGTACAGCTTGAACTCGATTCTTTCTGGGTGTTCTAGAGGGTTATCCTCTAGTATTTCATTCCTAACCACAATGCCCATTTCTCGTCACTGGGGTGGCAGTGTATGGATAAAGTTGTCAACAACTTGGATGGGTGTAATCTCATGTCCTACACCCTTTGCTGCAGCCCACCTAGCGAAGACTTCTTCCACATGTTCAATAAGTGTGTGAGTCGGGTCTGCTTCAAAATTTTCATAGGCTTGGATAATTACTGCCCTATGGTTTAGAACAATCCTACAAGTCGTCGTCTTCCTAGCGATCTCTCTAGTTCTAGCCATGGTTGTCATATACAAGCCAAATCCAATTATGCTTAATATTTTATTAGCGATAACACATTATCTTTCATGCTCGCATAATTCATTATACATATAACATAAAATATTATACTTCTATCGAAATTTGACTAAAAGTATGCGAGAAAATAATTCTAAATGGAAGCATATATATTTTACATCATGCTCACAATTTATACTAGAATATAACATTTCATTTCATTTTGACCATTTCTCGTATTAAATATAAGAATGTATATCTCATGCTCAAAATTAAATTTAAATAAAACATATTACGTAATACCTTCGGTCCATCAGATGGTAGTTGATTGGTGAATACTAGGTGCCAAGAACTTGGTTATAATTCTTGTTGCTAAAAAACGTTTATCGAAAATTTCAATTATTGCTAATGGGCTTATCGATACGTGAATAAAAAAAATAAATTTTTTTGAAGCTTTGTAATTTGATTTATATGTATGGATAATGCAACATACAAGGGGCGGTTGGGAAATTTTAACATATTATATATGAGTTAATTTTACAAACGGTCACTGAAGTTACGTCAAAATCACAAAATGGTCACTAAAATTTAAACCTTGCACTAATGGTCACTGAAGGACCTTTTTCATTTTAATTGGAACTTAATGGACCAAAATTGATGAAGCTTTCGAGGACCTCAAAAGTCTCTCTCATTCACTTGAGCGATTTTTGGCCCTTCACAACCGCTACCTATGGAGTCAATTTTGGCCACTTTTCGGCCACCTAAACCGCCGGATATTGATATCGATAGAAAGCCCTTACCCTCATCTACAATTACCACCCAACATCTCACCATACCGTCAACTAATATGGCCGGAATCACCTCACAAAGTCAGCAACTCGCAAATCTGAAAACTGCCGGAATCTCATTTTTCGGCCAGAAACTTGATCGTGGGCAACCACCAGTCGAGTTCCTACACCCAGGCGANTATGGCCGGAATCACCTCACAAAGTCAGCAACTCGCAAATCTGAAAACTGCCGGAATCTCATTTTTCGGCCAGAAACTTGATCGTGGGCAACCACCAGTCGAGTTCCTACACCCAGGCGACCCCAACCATGGTTTCAATCTACCCCAAACATATCTCCAGCAGTCTGAATTTGTTGCAGAATTACCGTCAGTCGCGATCCCCTGTTTCCATGATCCGAACATTGAAGATTCCACATCCGTCCGTTCAACCCATGGTCGGGACCACATGGGCTGTGCTCCTCTACCTCTGATACACCTCGTTCAACCATGGGTTAAAGCCAAAACGGGCAGAAATCGGATCAGCTGCTCTCGGTGTATGAAGAACAATATTCGACCCCAAAATTTGACAAATGAGGCTGTAATTTCTGCAATTGATTGAGTACCCAATGTTTTTTGAGCCTGAATTTCAATTTCCCGAAGTTGATTGTATCTTGAAACACATTTGAGCCTCCAATTGATAGAAGAAAATCAGATTCACGCGGGTGGACGTGGCAGGCAGCCCTAACGGAGCTTTCTGATTTTGATGGAGTTGATTATTTGTTGATTGGAGGATATGGATAGGGTCGCCTAGAAGAGGAGAATCGACCAGCATATTGGGCTTAACGTTGGTTTTGCCGGAATGTGTATTTTCGGCAGTTTTGGGATGGGAACGGAATGTTTACTTTTGAGATCCTCAAGCTTCCATGTCCACGTATTTTGATCATTTAAATTTGAATTAACATCGTAACAATCCTAATAGTAAGTTGAGTGACCGTTTGTGAAACCGGATGATACTTCAGTGACCGTTAGTTCAAGTTTTAAACTTCAGTGATCGTTTTGTGATTTTAACGTAATTTCAGTGACTGTTTGTGAAATTAACCCTATTATATATTAACTTGCAGAAAATTAAAAATTTAAAGGATAATTAATGATTAACCTCCCCCTCTTTTAACTACATCAACTAATTGGTTTAACCGAGATGGACTACTATAATACTTCAAGAATCTAACTATAACACTTCAAGAATCCCAACTGCCCCTTGTATGTTCCATTATCCATATATATAAATCAAAGTACAAAGCTTCAAAAAAGAACATGGGCTCTGTTACCAAATAGTAACACTTCAAATTTTATTAACTTAAATTTTGGGGTGTTACCATTACCATTTCATAATCATACTTGAAGCGGAAATATTTAATCGAAAATTTAAACCCTTGATTTATTTGATCCTTAGTATACTAAATTAGATAAACATAGAGTCACGAAATTTAGAACATTTAATAGGAATAAAGATAAACACCAATTATCTTAATAGAATTTATTATTAAATGTTTTCCTAAAAAAATTACTTGGCAACCCACGCTCCGCTCAGCCACCATCTACGTTGACTGATCTAACCTGAAATGTTAAAACTTGAAGGAATGAATAATTTAAACTCAGTAGGATACGTGTGTCTAAAAGAATATAATAAATTTTTAAACATAAATTTATATCATTCCATACCACAATTTCATCAAGAGCAGTCGAAAATGAATTGAATGAAATCTCACATTTCATTTAATTAAAACCCACAGGTCAATTAGCATTTCATGAAATAAATTATGTAAAAAAAAATTAATATTGTAAGGACAAATTAACTTGCACATAGTATCCTTCCTCGTTAGATCAAACGAATTCGTTGAAACAAGATATGATTGAATGTTCCAAAACTTTTCCTACTTTCCTTGGCTGCGTTATATAATAGGGATGGAGAATTACTTTCTATTTGAAATAATGTGTGCTCACAATCTGACTTTTGCAGTGTATAAATATGGCAGATTCCCTATTGAACGTGGTATTATAAAAATACGTGCATGTTGATTTGGGTTGATCTAAAATTTGTGATAAGCCAAATCCTTTAAGTATAATTACATTAGGGTTATGCTTAAATAAATACTAATCATCCAATTAAAATAGTGAATGTGGAAAAGTGATGTATGATAGAGTTTGTATTGTATTTAAATAAATTGTTTATAGCCAAAAAGTAAGGTAATCATTACACTTGCAGCTAGGGCTAGGCAAAAAGTTCGAACCGAACCGAATTGAACGGAATCGGATCTGTACTGAACCGAGCGGTTCTTTTTAAATTAAATACTCGAACGAGTATCTCAATTGATTCGGTTCTCGATTCTAGACCAAGAACCGAATCTCTCTAAATTTTTTAATTTTTTAATATTGGATAAATCAAATTATTTTAATTATTTCTTAACAAATTAGCAAATTAACTAATTAGGTGATTAATAATCCAACTCTCAAGTCCATGCCGAGCTAGCCCTGCTCAACCCAGTTTCTAAATCCAATTTTTTTCGTTTTAATTTTTTGGCCCAATCATTAGTTTATTTATGTTTGTTAATTGTGTTTTTTCAATTTTTTTCTTTTAGAGTTTCTTAGTAGTTAGTATGGCAAGTCAAGCAATTGATGGTTAAATCAAATAGTTGGTAAATATTAGCAATACTTTAAAATATTTTATCTCTATGACTTCTAATTTATATTTCATTTTTTATGTAGACTTGAATGTTTAAAGCAAATGAATTATTGATATGGATCACCGAAGTTTTAGTATTAGTATTTATTTTTTGTTATTTGCTTCTTTTGAAAATTAATCTTATTGGATAACATTATTGATATGGATCATCGAAATTTTACTAGTAGTATTTACTTTTTGGTATTTGTATTGGACAACTTGTTATTTACATGTTATTAAATTAGATTACGTTAATTTGTAAAAGCTAAAATTGAACGTGTCTATAGGTGTATTTATGTAGTGTTGTTCTAAATGTTAAAAAATTGAATAATGGTATAGAACTGAACAAACTCGAACAATTCCATATACTAAATACCCGAAAATTTTTTGTTCGGTTCGATTCTCTTTAAAACCAAATCGAACCGAACTGAACCGCGCCCAGCCCTACTTGCAGCAAAAGGATTGGAATAGCCGTGTCCCATAAGCAAAGTGATAGGATTTGATTTGTACGATTCCAGCTCACTATAAAATTAATTTCGCAGTACCTACCTAATGATGTTGGGATTTCAAATGGGATAACAGAATTTGGATATGATTAAATATTTTTCAAATTAAAGATAAACATGATTACATAATAAAATATTATATTCTATCTCTAATTATCTTAAATTTACATTATTAAGAAATAAAAAATATATATTAAATACATTTATTTGAATTAAAATAATTTGGGCTTAACTTACAAGATCTTACATTTTCTTGAGCCCAACATACATTAATATTGGTATGCTTTTTGGGGAAATTACACGAACTCAGACATTTAGAGATCACATTTCATAAATCAGAGGTATAATTTACTATTTCAAATCTCAGATGTTTTGCTGAACAATTTCAAACCCTAAATTATTTCTACCTCACTAAATTCATCCCCACTACCATTTTCAAAACCTAAATCTCTCTCTCTTCTTTCCCTCATCCCTCTCTCTCTCGCCACTCTCCATCTTCTCTCTTGCGTCTCCTTCTTTCTTTGAGTTTTGTCGTCGTCGCTGAAGATGACATCAGAGAACCGAACCGAACTACAGGGAAATGTACAGAAAAAGGGAGAGTCGCGAGAAAAAGGGTTCGGCTCAGTTAGGTTCTTCCCCTCCTCCCTCTACTCTCTCTCTCTCTCGTCATTCTCCCTGTGCAGCGATGAGCACCTCTTCATCTCCTTCGCATGTGCAGCAGCGAGCGTCGCTTTATCTCCGAGCTTCACTATGCAGTGAAGAGCGTTGCTTCATCTCCCTCGCACATGATAGCCGTCGGCGCTGCCATTCTTCTTCTTTTTTTTTAAAAAAAAATTTTTTGATACGGTGCTGTGTAGTGGTAGTTCGATGGAGCTATGAGTGGTGGTGAGTGCGGTTATGGTTGGGTATGGTGCTGTACGCGGTGGTTGGTTTGGGTGCGGTGGTTGGGTGCAGGTTGTTTAGTGGTGCATGTTGCTTGGTACATGTAGTTGTTGGGGGTTGCAAAATAGTGGTGGTACGTTTGTAGCATGGTGGTGGTGCATTTTTTACGATGGTGGTGCGTTTTCTAGCGGTAATGGTAGTGTGTTTTTGTTAATGTTGGTGGTGGTGGTGTTGTTGTTGTGGTGTTTGTGGTGGTGGTGCTGTTGCGATTGTGGCGGCGTGAGGGTGGTCGCATGTGGTAGTGGTGGAAGTGTTTGTAGCAGTGCTATGTGACCACTATTTTGATGTATGCGAGTAATTATCTGGTCATCTGTGACCAGTTGTTGTGACCAATTATTTGGTTGATTTGTGACCAAGTATTAGTGGATGATCGGGACGGGATGGTGTATTTGGTGTATGTGACCGACTATTTGGTTCATTGTGACTCATTATTAATCCGTGACCTTAAATTTCGATAATTGTCAAGAGGCTGTATGACTAGAAATTCCTAATGGACATAGAGGTGGTGCTTGTATTTACACAACCCTTGACAATGTATTATGACAACAGTGGTACAATGGCAAATGTTAAAGAATCGAGGAGTCACTAGAGGGGTAAACATTTAGAATGAAAATATCATCGTTTTAGAGATATTGTTAGTAGAAGATATGTGGTTGTCGAGGCCCATTTACTAAGAGCCGATGGCTAAGGTTTTTGAGAGACATGCAAGACATGGGGTTGCAAGACATAATACATAAACTATAGGGTAAGTGGGAGATTTGTTTGTTTTTTGTGCTCATATATTACAATTTTGATGTGATGTAATAATCTTTTGTATTAATTGTGTTTTTATTTATTTATTGCATTTATTTTTTATTGAACATATGAATTAAAGTGTCTATAATCACTTGTGATAATTAAGTTAGATACCCAGGTTGAGAAGCAAATTTTGACACAACTTATATTTTGATCATAAATAATTTGCTCACAATAGATATATATGAGTTCACACTTTATGACAAGATTTTCAATATGAAAGTTTAAGACCTAAGTAGCTAACAGTTAATTGATTAATATTCAGAATTCATTATCGTTTGCAATTCAGTGGAACTTATTCGAATTGTTTGAACTACTAATTAATCAACCTCGATTCACAATTAATTACTCTGATAGTTTATCAATAGTTTCTAACTTGTTTACGACCTACAGGATTTCGTGCTTTTTAATACAACAATAATATATTAATATGTGCATTTTATACACTCATCTAGACCTTTAAATATAAATATTTAAGAGTTTTCTAGGTGAATTATACCAATCTTGTATATTTATTATTTGTTAAGTGAAAATCCATGTTTGGAAGCTAAATTGGAAGAAAGGAACGAAAATGGGCAAAAATGAAAGTAATTCAAAATTTGGAAACCGAATTGCAAGTATTCAATAGCCGTCGGAGCATAATAAGGTGATTGAAGATTACACTGGATCAGCTGGATAAGATTAGAAGACTAAGAGCTGAAATTATACATAAAAAGGACCGAAAATACCCTAGGCTTTACCAAGAAATTAGTTCTCCGTTTTGTATACTAAACATTCAAATTGGAAAAGTGATATTTCGAAAAGAATTGTAGTCATTTGTGTTATCTTTCAATTCGCCTCAATCAAATATTGGAAGAGAAAATATGACATAATATTGATGGCTACTTTGAGTCATAGCCATGCACATGCAAAGCCTAAAAATCAGAATTAAAAGCTGAAAGTGCAACACCATGCGTGCGCAAGGAATTGTACCTTGTGTGTTCATGGCTCTGTCCGACCAGACATTTTTGCAGATTCCTTTTTTTTAGTCGAACTCTTTTGGAATCTAAATTGAACGCGATCTTGACCTAATTTTCGACTTCTCGGGAAACATTCATCATCCATCTTTAGTCTCTCATAACACATTCATAACATCAAATTCATCAAAATCAAGAGGCAAAGTCATAGTCATTTGAAGAGGAGATCATACCTTAGCAACAAATCAAAGCAAAACTACATCAAGATCTTGAAAATTTAAAGTTTGGAATTGAAAATCAATATTTCTTAGATCAATATATGTTCCGGGTGATATTCTTTTATATTTCTTCTTGTAATTATATTATAATTATGCCAGGCAAAGTTTCTCATGTATTAGATGAATATAAACCTTTTGTTTATTTATTTTTAATTCAAAGACTAGTAATTTAGTAATTCTTGATTTTCTTGATTAATCTTACATGCCTTGTTGAATTATTTAATTGATTGATTGGCCACCAATTAAGTAATTAATTACTTATTATAATGCTGAAAGGTTCATAATAAGTTAAAACTTTGCAAGATTAACATACAGATAATAGATTTTAGGAATCACATGTGTGAGATGTACAATCTCTTTAATGATCATATGCTTGAATGCATGCTATACATATGAATTTGGAATATGAATATGACTGGGCGTGATTATGATAAAATTAATTTATCTTGGAAAAGAAAGTTAATGACAATAGGATTATCGACTTTCAAGA
>CAIGRN010030282.1:0-11290 GCA_903798345.1 Fraxinus anomala
CATATTTTATATATACATTTTAGAGAAGATACATACATATATATATATATATATATATATATATATATATATATTTTCCACATTGTTGTATCTCCTATACACATTCAATAATATCTTGAGAGTTAAAGAGCTTAGATTTTTATTGAGATTATTGAAATTTTGATATTATAAACACATTCATTATTGATTATAGTGAAATTCTTCTCTTCTTCTTGTGATTTTTATCCATCTTGTGTTTTCACATAAATTTTGGTGTTTTTATTTGTTCAGTTTATTTCATTATTGTCATTATCTTGGGATCAATTCATAACAAATGGTATCAGAACAATGTTGATTATTGGATCGATGAAACGACTCTTGTATTCTCACCGGATATGTCCGTCAGTAAATGATCACTTAACTATGTTTAAAGAAATCATTGCCGATTTGGAAACATTGGAAGTTAAATATAATGAGGAGGACTTGACTTTGATGTTGTTGTGTTCATTGTTACCATTATATGTGACTTTTAGAGATATTATTCTCTATAGTTGAGATACTCTCAATGTGGAAGATGTCTATGATGTTTTACAATTTAAGGAGAAGACGAGGCATCTTGTTGGAGGACCTAGGAGTCAGGCTGAAGGCCTAATTGTTCGTGCAATAAATCAAGATAAGAATTTTGGTAGAAATATGAAGGCGGATCGAAATCCTAACATGCAAAGAAAACATGCACTTTTGTAAGAAAAAGGAGCATATTAGAGCTGATTGCTATGATTTGAAAAACATAAACAAGGCTGTTGGTGTTACCGATAAAGGAAAGCAACATGTTAATACAACGGAGGCTGATGTTGTGGAAGATGGGCAAAGTGAAATAGAGCTTCTTATGATTTCTGACATGAGTTCCAAACCTTATGAGAAATGAGTTCTTGACTCAACATGTACTTTTTATATGTGTCCCAACATGAACTGATTTACAGCATATGAAGGAGATTCGTGAGGTACAGTAATTATGGGAAAGCAACGCGCCTTGCAAAATTATTGGAGTTGGTACATTCAGGATCAGAATATTCGATGGGACTATTAGAATACTTACAGATACAAGGTCTGTTCCGAAACTGAAGCAGAATCTCATATTTTTTAGTGCACTCGACTCAAAAGGTTATAGAAACATGAAAGTGAGGAGTGGTGCTCTTGTTGTCATGAAAGGGCATAAAGATTTACAAAGTATTACATTCTACAGGGTTTCATAGTACTAGGGGATGCAGCAGTTTTTACTTCTTATTTGACAGACGAATAAATTATAAACTTTGGCATATGCGACATCGGCATATGATTGAGAATGGTATGGCAAAGTTGAGTAGGCGGGGCCATCTTGATAGGTAGAAGATCAATAAGATAAATGTTTTTGAGCATTGTGTGTTTGGAAAATAGAAAAGTGTCAGATTCACTAAAGGAAGTCATAACATGAAGGGAACACTTGAGCATATACATTCAAATCTTTGGAGATCGGCTAGAGTACCTTCAAAAGGAAGTGCTTATTACTTGTTGACAGTCATTGATGCTTTTCAAAAACTTTGAATATTCTTCTTAAAGCAGAAGAGTGATGTGTTTTGGGACTTTTAATGAGTGGAAAATAATGATAAAAAAGCATACTGGAAAGCAGGTGAAATGTTTACGCACAGAAAATGGGTTAAAGTTTTGTTCAGATGAATTCAATAGCTTCTGCAGGGCTAAAGACATCTTAAGACACTTAACAGTGCTTGGAACTCCTCAACAGAATGATGTTGTAAAACTGATGAGCAGAACTCTGATGGAAAATGTTCGTTGTATATTTTTAAATTCTGGTTTGCCTAACACTTTTTGGGCTGAAACTGCCACTACAGCTTGTTTTCTGATTAATCGCTCACCCTCAGCTGCCATTGAGAAAAAGACACTAGAAGAGGTATGGTCTGGTAACCTTTTTTTATTTTGATTTGAAAAATTTTGGGTTTCCTGCTTATACTCATGTGGATAATGGGAAGTTGGAGCTTAGGTCTAGAAATTATATCTTTCTTGGGTATAAATCATGTGTGAAGGGCTATCAATTGTGGTATCCTGAAACAAGAAAAAGTGGTGATTAGTACATATGTAGTATTTTATGAACTTGCTATGGTTCATGGTTCACCTTATGGGGATTTAGATAAAACTAAAAAACATAATCATTCAACGAGTTAATACCCTAAATAGTCACCGAGCTTTATCAAAAGTTCCTAGGAGGTCATCGAACTTCAAAAATACCATAAATAGTCACTAAACTTTGTAAAAAATTTCTAGGGAGTCACTGAACTTATAAAACTTCCTTAAATAGTCACTGAACTTTGCCAAAACTTCAGAGGAAGTCACCGAACTTTGTAAATTGGAACCTCATACATCAATGGTTAAGTGACCTCTTAGGAAATGTTTACAAAGTTGAGTGACTATTTAGGGAAGTTTTGACAAAGTTCAGTGATTATTTAGGGAAGTTTTGAAGTTTAGTGACCTCCTAGGAACTTTTGGCAAAGTTCAGTGACTATTTAGGGTATTATTCCAACCCTTTAACTATAAGTCTAGTTTTATATCTAATACTTTTACTTTCCCCGTCACCTTCTTTTATCTTGTAAATCCACTTACAATCAANAAAGTTCAGTGATTATTTAGAGAAGTTTTGAAGTTTAGTGACTTCTTAGGAACTTTTTGCAAAGTTCAATGACTACTTAGGGTATTTTTGATGTTCGCTGACCTCCTAGAAACTTTTGGCAAAGTTCAGTGACTATTTAGGATATTAACCCCCATTCAACTCAAATGGAGCAAAAAATTGGTCCAAGCGGACAATTAGAGATTTCAAAACAGTCTACTTCCGATTAGTATAGTTCAGAGCTAATAGACAGTAATACTTTGCCTACACCACAATATTCAATTGCTAAGAATAGACCTCGCAGATAAATTAGACCTCTACAGAAGTATGAAAAAATATATTTGGTAGCTTATACATTGAGTGTGGTTGAAAGTATTGATTCCATTGAAGAGTCTGCTACATATTCAGAGGCAGTCAGTTTCAGTGATTCTAGCAAATAGTTGATTGCTATGCAGGAGAAGATGGAGTCATTGAATAAAAATAGTACGTGGGACTTCATGAAATTACCTAAAGACAAAAAGGTTGTTCACTGCAAGTGGGTGTTCAAAAGAAAGGAAGACATATTAGGGATTGAAGATGCAAGGTGCAAGGACAGATTTGTGGCAAAGGGTTACAGTCAGATTTCGGGTATTGACTTTACTAATGTGTTCTTACCAGTTGTGAAGTATAGTTCTATTCGGGCTTTACTTGAAGTGGTGGCTAAGAATGACTTGAATTTTGAGTAGATAGATGTCAAAACAACATTCTTACGTGGAGAAATTGAGGAGAGCATTTACATGCAAAAAACAAAAGGCTTCATAGTTTCTGAAAGAAAGACTACTTATGCTTGTTGAAGAAATCCTTGTATGGACTAAAGTAGTCACCATAGCCCAATGTGGATCTCCTACTGTCTTGACATCCAGCAAAATCAGAATCAGAATAACCAATGATTTCCAATTGATCTGATTTCCTGTATGTGATCATGTAATCTTTTATTCTCTGTAAATATCGCATAACTCTCTTGGTTGTCTTCCAATGATCCATCTCAGGGTTACTTAAATATCTGCCTAATATTCCTACAATAAATACTATATCCGAACGTGTACATACCCGAGCATACATTATACTTCCAACTGCTGAATTATAGGAAAGTTTCTGCATCTCTTTTACTTCAAAGTCATTCTTAGGACATTGATTGAGATTAAACTTATCTCCCTTACAACAGGGGTATTACCTGGTTTGTAATCCTATATCTCAAATCTCTTAAGTACCATATCGATATAACTCTTTTATGATAATTCAAAAATACCCCAAGAATGGTCCTAATATATCTGAATTCCTAATACAAAAGAGGTATTACCAAAATCTTTCATTTCAAAATTCTTTGATATAAATATCTTGGTTTCGTGCAATAAGCCTATATCATTGCAGGCAAGCAGTATGTCATTGACATACAATACCACAAAAATATACTTACACCCACTGAACATATGGTATACACAATCATCAACTACATTCATCTCAAAACTAAACGAGATGATTATTTGATGAAACTTGTGATACCATTGACGAGAAGCCTGCTTAAACCCGTAAATGAATTTCTTTAATTTACAAACCATTTTCTTTGGGGCTCCTAATACAAGGATTTCTAGTTTTACCATATATATTGTCTCATCAATGTTACCATTGAGAAACGTCTTCTTTACATCCATCTAAAGTAGCTCGAGATCAAAGTATGCCACATGTGCCCTTATAATCCTGAGAGAGTTTCATTTAAATTGAAGAGAAAGTCTTTTCGTAATCGATGACTTTCCTTTGAGTAAAGTTCTTTGTAACAAGATGAGCCTTATATCTTTCCACATTACATCCCCCTTAGTTTTAAATATCAAGTTGTAACCAATGGATTTTGTACCTTTGGATAATATGACAAGTTCCCAAACGTCATTGTCTTTCATGGACTTTATTTCCTCATTCATGAAATTAATCCATTTTTGAGAATTACTCATTTGCATTGCTTGATGAAAGTTGATAGGATCTTCTTCCATCAATTCAATGCCATCCTCACGTTCTTGAAAAAATACTATAAAGTCATCCGAAATTGTATTTCTCTTTTCTTTAGTGGATTTTCTTAATGACATTTGTTCTTGAGATTGTTGAGTTTATTCTTATGGAACAATCTCTTGATTATTTATAGGGGGTTCTCGAATATTTTCTTGATTTGAAATTGCTTCTTAAACAAGATTTAGAGCAAGAATTTGTTCATAATCCTGATCATTGTCAATTTTAATAGGAGGGATATATAAGTATTGATCCTCAAAGATAAAATCTCTAACCTTATCTCCCCCCGTAAACTCCACATCCTCAAAAATTTGAGCATTTATCGTTTCGAAAATTGATTTGGTAGTTGGATTATAAAACTTGTAATCCCTTGACCTCTTAGAGTATCCAATAAAATAGCAACTGACAATTCTGGAATCCATTTTCTTTTCCAATGGCCTAAAGGCCTTGCCTCAGCTGGATAACCTCAAATGTGTAAGTGCTTCAAGTTAGGCTTTTTGCCTGTCTAAAGTTCATAAGGGGTTTTGATAGTTGCTTTACTTGGAACTCTATTGAGAATATAAAATACAGTTTTTAATGCTTCTCCCCAGAGAGATTCGGGTAAGGTGAAATGACTTATCATACTCCTTACCATGTTCTTAAGTGTTTTGTTTCATCTTTCAACAATACCATTCATGCTAGGAGAACCGATATTGTGTACTGTTGGTAGATTCCACATTTCTCTAGGAATTTAGTAAAAGGCCTTAGACGTTGTTCACCTAAACCGTTATAACTTCCATAGTATTTACCACCACGGTTAGATCTGACGTGTTTAATTCTTTTACCGAGTTGATTTTCAACTTCTACCTTATAAGCCTTGAGCACTTCCAGTGATTGAGATTTCTCATGAATGAGATATAGGTAATCATAACATGAATAATCCTCTATGAACGTAATAAATGACTGTTGACCATTTCAAGAAGTCGAAGGGAATGATCCACAAATATCCGTATGAATTATTTCCAAGACATCCGAAGTCCTATTGGCACCTAATATCTTTACAATTGTTTGTTTTCCCTTAATACAATTTACACAAACACTTAGGTCTAAAAAATCAAGGGGATCAATAATTTCTTCTAATATAAGTTTTTCGAATCTCTTTCGAGAAATTTAATCTAAACGCTTGTGACATAATGAAACGGAATTTCCATTGGTTAATTTACGTTTAATACCTCATAAATTCACATGTAAGGTTTCATTATAAGAGGCAACCAAATTAAGCAAGTATAGATTATCATTTTCAAATAAAGAACCGGTACCAACAAGATTTGAATAAAAAAAAGACTAAATTTATTATTTCCAAACAAATAATAATGACTGAATTTGTCCAAAATAGAAATAGAAACCAAATTTCATCTAAAAGACGGTACCACAAAAGTCTCTTTCAAATCCAAATAAAAACTAATCTTTAATAATAATAATAATCTAAAAATCCCTATAGCCTCTACTTCAACTGATTTGTCGTCACCCACATAGACGAATCTTTCAACATCATTTGATTTTCCACTGTTCAGGCAATCCTACATAGACATACTTATATGAGTAGTGGTACCGGAATCAATCCACCAGGTATGTTTAGGTACTGAAACTAAATTAACCTTGGAAAAAACCAAAGTGGAAAACGTACATTTCTTTACACGCCAATCGTGGTATTTGGTACAATCTCTTTTTAAGTGTCCATGGATTCCACAAAAGTAATAGCTAGATGATTAATCTTTTTCAGGGTTTCGCAGTTTCTTTTGAGCTGGACCGGGTCCAGCTTTCTTATTTTTATTTTATTAAACTTGTCCTTAGAGGTACTAGTCAAGTGAGAACTTTCGGTCCTGTCTTGCTTTAGTCGTTCTTCTTCTTGGTCACTCAATATGAAATGAGCTCATTTAGAGTTCACTTCTTCTTTTGACAGTTATAACTAACATTGAATTAATTGTATTGTGCAGGAAAAAGAAATCAAAATCAATTGCACGATCAAATCATCAGATAGCTCAAACTTTAGTGCCATCAGTTTTGAAGCAATATGAGATATCTCCATGATATACTCCCAAATATTTCATTTACCTTTATACTTTAGTGAAACTAAGTTCGCCAGAAGCATACTAGTTTCGGCTTTATCATTTTTTGTAAAGCGTTTTTCAATTTTTTCAAGAAATTTCTTGGGAGTAGTTACCTTATTGGACACAACGTCCCTGAATGATTTTGGAATACCACGCTTCATGATCATATGACTCATGCGACTTGAACGATTCTACTTATCAAAGTCCTGTTTTTCATCAGCAGAACTTTTATCCGTAAGTGCAGTAGTTGTTCAGTCTTTAATGCAAGATCTAAGTCCATGCAGCCAAGAACGATCTCAATAGTCTCTTTCCAGTCCTTAAAGTTGTTCCATTTGTTTGCAGATATTGTGGAAGCATAATAGTTAACTAAATAGAGAACAATAACCAAAGAAACACGTTCACATTAGAATTCATATTAAACAATTAATTAATTCAAATAATGGCACACCTATCACAAGAGATCGAACACAACATTGATATTTAGTCTTTGAACAAAAATACCAACTTGTAAGTAGTACCCTTGGTGTAATAATCAAATATTGACAATAAACTATGTCACACAATAAATCTATCTTTAGATTAATTTATTGTTCACATAAAAAAAACTTTACAATGTTACATATTTATTACCACATGTGTGCATGTAATTCGGTCAAATATTTATTTTCCTTTGGGTCGGTGAATATTCGCATGAATTACAAACGTACAAACATTTTGATGTTCCAAATAAATTAGCTTAGACAAGAGATTACTTTGGCAACATGTTGATTCAACTAATAAATTTAGAACATTAGATAATCGAAATAAATTTTAAGTACCAAAATTTGAATTTGAATTGTTAATTCTTTATCCTTTTATTTGTAATTTTATTTTGTTATAAAAACTTAAAAAAAATGAAAAAGGGACAAAAATAGGGCATCGTAGTGCCCAGCAGCAACTGTCTCTGCGGACACCCAGAATGTAGAGCTGTAGCGCCGCATCTGTATTGCCAAAAAATAACCTTAGATTCAAAATTTTGATATATAGGGTTTGAAATTCACGTCCCAAAATTTTATAAAACTAAAATATAAATTTCAACCCTAAAAAATCTTCCTTAATCTCAATGTTTTAATATAGATTGGTTCTGATACCACTAGTTGAATTTTTTTATAAAACTTAAACTTTATAAAACATTATGAATTGACAAGATCTTCATGTCAAATCATCAAGAAAATTAACTAATTAATGCGAAAGATATTTTGATCAATTGATTTGTATCTTGGATAATGAACCTTGAAGTTTTAAGTCTTAATATTTAATCTTGAAGATCAACTTGCAATACCCTCTTGAAATAGAAATTGTAATCAAGTGTTGTATAGAAATTGTAATCAAGTGTTGTATTTGTAAGCAACATTTCGTTTCTTTATATTTATTTATTCATAGTTATGTTATATGTTTGGTTTGTCATTCTAAGTTTTGGTAATTGCTGTTTTTCTATTGATTTTTTATTTTTTATTTTTGGCTAGGTTTATTATTTATGGGTGGGAATTCATGATTAACTGTTTTACATATACAAGGAGCACCGTAACAATTTTTGCATCTACTATAGAATTATTATATTCTGCACAATTTAATTCTTTATTGGAGGATGAATATTTAGTACTTAATGTACTAAGTTATTTTTTTAGACAATTCACAAATGATAATTTCTTATTGAAAGGTTTCAGGGTAGAATAAGATAATTGTTATTGAATGAAATTTTCATTAACATAATATAGAAGGCATAATATATAAAATCTTTTGCCATATGTATCATAAATGAAAAGTAACTTAATTGGGATTCTTAATCGATTTAGATAATGTTTAGACCCCAGAACGTGCCCAGCAGAATTAAAAGTAACAAGTTGCTTTATAATTATTTCTAGATAATTAATCAATTACATCAATATCATATGTTAAATTACCTCAATTTGTAATACGAAAGCAGTAAAGAACACCAAATTAATCAAAGAGAAAACCTTTCGCAAATGATCAAAAACTATAGACACTTAGCCAGTCAATAATCTACTATAAACGAAACAACTTATAGTATAGTCCAGATCCGATTAACCCTTAGTCCCATCTGACCTTCTTTTTATATAGTCACCGTTGATCCTACTGGACTGCATGCTCCTCACACCAGATCCCGACTCCTAGTATATCACCTTGGCCCTTTGGACTGTGTGTTCCTCACACCAGCTTCCGACCCTTGAAAATTTCCTTAGCCCTTCTGGACTATGTGTTTCTACACCAGCTTTCGATCTCTGGTATAGTTTATCTCCGGTGGATTAGGTGGTTTGGTGTTTGATCAAAAGATTTTTTTTTTTGATCTGTGGTTTAATGTGAAACAATATAGTTTGATCAATAACATATATTTTCGAAGAATTTATAAATCAATTAATATATAGTGGTTGAATTTTTGAATCAATGAATATTTTGGATTATCAAAGAATTAATCTCTATGAAATAAATTCTATTCAATACACTTTGAGATGTCCATGGGGTTAAGTATTTATAGAGAAAAATGTTTGAGATGAAAATGGATTGAAAAATCAAGTGTTTGATGCAAAATAGAATTTTGGACGTCGACCCGCTGCTCAAACGCTAGGCTAGCACTAAAAGAGGGAGCACCTGTCGCTCAAGCACCAGTCTAGCGTTAGGCAGGCGACAAGGTTTTTGCTACTGCTGCTCGAACGCTGGTTGGGCTACAGGCTAGCGAAAATGCGTTATTCTCGATTTCAACTTCTTCGAGTTTGAATCTTGATTTTCTTTTTGGATTTCTTTGACTTCTTTTTAGATTATATCAAGGGAAAATATTATAACTAAGAGTTTAAGTTTTACCAATGTTTATAAGGTTTAAAATTTCAAATTTAAGATTTTTTAAGGTTTAAAATTTCAAATCTCAGATTTTTTTAATTTTATTTATAAATTAATTAATTAAACACATATTTTATTAATTAAATATATTAAGGTCACAATTTCATATAATTTGGTCACAAATTCTATATAACTGGTCACATATTATTAATTTGTCACAAATCACAAATTTTACATATCACAAATTATTTTACAGTCACAATTCAAAAATTTTATAGGTTACAATTTGTTTATCGGACACAAATAAAAAATCGAAACTTCAAAAATTATTTTACGGTCACTATTCAAAAAATTTATATGTCACAATTTGTTTATCGGTCACAAATCAGAAATTTTATTTTACGATCACAAATCAAAAATTTTATAGGTCACAAATTATTTTACTGTCACAAATTCCATATAATAGGTCGCAAATCACAATTTTTATATGTCACAAATTATTTTACGGTCACAATTTAAAAATTTTAGAAGTCACAATTTGTTCATCGATCACAAATCAAAAATTTATACAATACAATTTATTCATCGGTCACAAATCCATCAAATTAATAATTACATATTACTTATTGGTCACAAATAATAAATTTTATAAGTCACAACTTATTTTATAGTCACAACAATCAAATTAATTGACGACAAATTATATTTAGGTCACAATTTATCAAATTATTGGTCACAAAGTAATAAATTTTTAGGTCATACAGTATTTATTGGTCACAATTTATCTATTTCATTGGTTACATATTGTTTATTGGTCATACATCAATTAATTTATTGGTCACAATCAATCAAATTATTTGTGACCACCACCAACGCTCGTGATTACCACCACACCCTTGCAACAGCCTAAATCACCGTTGCCAGAACCACCAACACCACCTCCTGGCAACTAAACCATCGTCTCGAATATCGTATCCAACATCACCACTACCTACCCACAACCATTGATATGACTGTAAAATGCATATTTTTCCCTCCCTATTTTATGTACTCGTATGATTAATCAGTACAAAAATGTACTCATTACGTTCATATTTTGATTTAGGTGACAATTCTATGGATATGTCGTAATTTGGATGAAATAAGCGAACAAATGGCTAAAAAGGAAAGAAAACGAAGTTTGGGGATCGAAATGTAAATACTCAAAAGTTATGTGAAACCTCACGATGAAGATTTGAGAGTGTTGGGAGTCAATTGGATGAAAGAAGACATCAAAGGGATGAAATATCGTCAAAGTATGATCACACATCAATTTCCAATCGAAAAAGTTATGCACCAGTTTTCAGCCTCATATTTAGACCCATGTTTGACATGGTAAACGATCGAATTGGAAGATGATATTTGAATCAAGTTGTAGCCCTTTGAATTAGCTTTCCAAAGCATCTTAAATCGCCTCAATCAGATATTGAGAGAGAAATTTATGACAAAAATATTGAGAGTTGTTCAATTGCCGAAAATTAGGTTAGGCGCACACCCTCGCCTGCTGAAGAGGCGCGCGCCCCAGACCAAAAATGTCTCGCCTGAGGCTTCCAAACCCCCTAAGGCGCACGCCCTAGGTTGCACTAGGCGCGCGCCTCAAGGCTAAAAGGAAAAATGTCTAATTTTTCATATTTTTGTTTTGGTAATAATTCAA